>CAIGRB010173744.1:0-20924 GCA_903798255.1 Fraxinus quadrangulata
AACTTTGATATTTAATTCTAGTATCATACTTTGAAATTATATCTTGTGTATTGTATAGCTTTGAGACAAAGAGTCGAAAAAGTTTCAAATACCAATTCACCCCCCTCTTGGTTAGATATTCTTGGGTTATCAATCTTGTTAGTATCAAACTTTCATGTAGACAAATATCTTGAGGCTAAGTAGCTCGAAGTAAGCCTCTTATTCCGATACACCATTGCACAAGTGTGTTCATCACTATACTTCTTCACCCAAAAACTTGCTGAACCTTTTCTCTCTACTTGCATACAATACTCACAGACATGATTTATCCTTACAAATATCCTGCAACCTCACTTGTTCATACTTTTGTCTCAAACACCAAACCTGTCAACACACAATTGAAAACTTCAAGGGGTTATTACCACATATCATATGCATGTTAGGGGTGTATTCCATAACATAACCCACTTGTGGGTGGAATTGCACTATGGGAAAGGTCAGGGACATTGTCAAACATATGGTGAAAGTAAGGAGGTTATTGTGTAACTCCCAATACCCGTGGGCCTAATTTTATTAATTTATCTTTGGCTTGTTTAGAAAATAGAACCGGTTTAATATTTTAGTCTTGTTAGTCATTTTAAAGTCCATAAGGTAGAATGATATCCCAAACCTTTTATTTCATTTTTCTTTCTAGGTTAATTTTTTTTTTTTTTTTAAAGTCATACAAGTTAAGCCCAAGTTTTTGAAATTCAAAAAAACATAAATTTTTTTCTATCATTTAATTATTTAATAATATATTTCTTTACAATAAATTCAATAGTTGAGATAATGTTTAAATTTTATCTCTTTTAGTTACATTGAAATTTTAATTGGTTGAGATAATATTTTGATTCTATCTCTTTTAAGTTGAAAATCTTATTTAATTTTTAAAAATATTGAGATAATATTTTAATTTTATCTCTTTTAATTACATTGAAATTTTAAATGGTTGAGATAATTTTTTGATTTGATCTCCTTCAAGTTAAAATTCTTATTTGATTTTAAGGATGACTGATACATTGTTATCTTCTTTTTAATTCATTATCTTATCCGATAACTCGAAATTATAAAGATAATTAGATAATGTTAGTATTTTAATAATAGGAATATATGTGTACTTCATATTTTTTTGGAACATTGATTATGAGGTCTTCTATGTATGTTTTAAGATTGGACTGGAGTATAGTAGTGCTACACATGAAATTTTCATACCACATATGTTTGGTATAAATTTTCGTGTCTCCCTATATATGCATGAAGTTCCTTCAAATCTATACAAAATATTAACCCATGTACTTATATGATTATTGAGATTTAATCTCACACCCTCTTTTATCTCTTTTTAGGAAATTAAGGATTCATGACAATCAAGGCATGAGATGGCTAGCGGAGTGGTGAGTAAAAGAAGACCCACTAAGCTTATTTTATTCATTAAGTATTGATTTAGACAAACTTCTAGTATTTTTATTTGTTTCACATAATTTTTTAAAGTTATTTTATGATATTATTTGATAAAGTTTCAAATTTTAGAAAACACATTTTGGTGTCTAAGATATGATTTTAGTGGCACTCGAATCTTAGGACTTAAGTCATAACAGCTTAATTGGTACCAAAATTCAACTAAGTCTCTCATAAAGTAGAGGTCCTGACCTCGAATTTTGGGGACGCTATTAACTCCGTGAAGGATAAGATGAGCTCAAACTCTCTCAGAGCGGATAGTACGTAACTTAATGACTTGAGCATAGAGGTCGGGTGGACATACATATTAGCACCTTCTGAAAATTGATACCTCCATATCAGTCAGTACCTGGGTTGAATGTATCATTTCATCGCCTCCTCCTAGTTGTTGTTCCTTCATCCTCTTCACTATCTAAACTTTGTAACTCCTTGAAATCCCTGTAGTTCATGTCACTATCTTTAACTTTTTGCACATCATATAACCCAAAACCAAAATCAAAATCAAGATTAACGGGTTGTTCATATTATCTGGTGGTTCATCATCCACTTCATAGTCACTCTTGACAAAAACCTTCCACTAGTTCATCAATTCTCTCATCACTGTTATGTTTATTTGAGTCCCAATTACCCAATTCCGTTGTTTTTTCATCCTATTCTGATTGTAAATTACTAATTCCAACATCATACGTATGTTTTTTTTCTCAAACTGTGACCATGTCTCATCTACATTTTTAATTACAAAATCACCTAAATCATGCTTGGCTGCACCACCTTCATCCACACGTTCATCCCTTGATAATAGGTACTACTCTTGGGAACATCTTCTACAGGTTTATGATATGGTTCTTGTGATACACATGTTTGGTTAGGTACTACCACATAAATGTCGACCAATTTGTGTCCTTTAATGTCTTTCAACATCTCTCTCGCATTTGATTCACTATGTAATCTTCATAAAACACTACCAAAATTACCTTTCTGCATTTTGAAGTAGAAGTCCATAGGTCCACAATTTGCACAGACACATGCAAATGCCTCAAATCAACCCCTTCTGAAATAATTAGGGTTCAGATAGTCCAAAAACATCATCATACCATGTTTGTACTTCACATTATTCGGCTTATCAAAATAATATCCCCATTGTGAATAGTCATTAGAAAGTAGTCCGTATTTCCAGTTGGATGAACATATAAGAAACTAATTACTACTAGAAATAGGTTTAAACCACAATAATCAACATATAAACCAAAATTCGAACAAGAACGTGTAAAAAATTATACCAAAATCATCATTTCGAAAGCCAAAATGGGGACACTAACCATATTCAGGAACTTCACAATAACAAAAATCAACTAATTTCAGAATCCCAATTCAAATTTTGAATTTTTTATCCACACATTTGAAATACAACAACCGTAGCTTTTTGCCTTTGCTTCTATATTGGACTTTCGTGATGATTTGGGGCCCGTGCCCTTTC
This sequence comes from Fraxinus quadrangulata, assembly GCA_903798255.1. NCBI lineage: Eukaryota > Viridiplantae > Streptophyta > Magnoliopsida > Lamiales > Oleaceae > Fraxinus > Fraxinus quadrangulata. Next base: position 2,954 of record CAIGRB010173744.1, read on the forward strand.
GATTCCTCCACTTTTGGACCAAGGACCATGACTTTTTAGTCTTTATCTCTCATAAATGGTCACTCCTTACTCATTTTACGGAGATGGCTGTTCCCTGGGATAAATTCTTCTGGTGGAAACAGGGACTGCATTGGTAGAATCAACGTGTATTTGGTAATGTATTCTAGCGAGTGAGGGACGTCGAGGAGAGGGTCAACTAGGCAGACATTGATTATGAGACTAACCTTACACCGGAGCATTGTAATTTATTGCATCATGCACAGACTGATTTGAACCGGACCTTATCTGTTGAGGAGGGCTTTTGGAAGAAAATGCTGGTTAATTTTGGATGTATGAGGAGGACCACAACACTCGATATTTCCATACGATGGTTTAGGGGTGTTATTACCCAACTTTGAGGTGCTAATACCTAACTTCAAAATTATTATTTTCGCTACATTTATCATCTTTATTAAATGATAAATTAATGTTATGATTAAAGGGAAAGATGAAAAGGATGACAACTTGATTTCATATAATTGTAATTTTATAAGTACTCGAGTTTATATGTTATGTTAGTAGTTTGGCGTGGTCAAGCTGCCAAGTTAGTTTAGGTTGTCAATGCCCAGCTTTAAAGTATTTCATAAAAAATAGAAGGTCAAGAAATACCTCGATGTGTTAAGTGCGGTAAGAACCATTCTGTGAATGTTCTGTGGGACAGAGAGTATGTTTTACTTTGCCAAGCCCGAACATATGATTTGTGAATGCCCCAATAGGAAGAAAGACAAAGGAGGAGTTAGGATCTTTGCTATGGTTAGACCCGAAGCTCAGGAAGACAACCAATGTAGGTACGATTTTTATTGCATCCAAGCCATTAGTTGCATTATTTGGTTCCCATGATACACAATCTTTTATTTCGACCAGGTAGTGGACTAAATCTTACTCCTAAGGCATTATATTCAATCATAGAGATGACTTTACCTTCTGTACCTAATCATGTAATGACTCCATTTATATCTGATGTTCCTATTCGGCTTAATTAGTGCTATTACCCTATGGATTTAATTTTGTTTGATATGAGGGACATTGATTTGATTTTAGGTATGGATGGTTAGCCAAATACCAAGTTGCTATCGATTGTAAGAAGAAAACCTTGTATATGCCCAATGTAGGAATAGTCTCATTTCCTAAACCTGTATAAACCTTGAGAATTGTGATTTCGGTGCTTAAGGTGACTAAACTTATTGCTAAGGGAATTTAAGAATTTTGGGTTAGTATTCATCAAGTGTGGTTAAACCTGAGGAATCATTAGGTTTAGTACCAATAGTACAAGAATTCCCGAACATTTTTCTTGAGGAATTACTAGTTTTGTGGCTACTGATAAGGAAATAGAGTTTGTGATAGAGCTTATACTAGGACATCACAAATATCTAAAGACCCCTATCGTATGTCTCCAGTAGAAAGGAATTAAAAATCCAAATTGATGACTGATAGAAAAAGATTTATACGACCTAGTGTCTCGCCTTGGGGAGGAGTGCTAGTATTTGTTAAGAAGAAAGACGGGTCAATGAGGTTGTGTATAGTGATACGATTTCTAACAAGTGTAAAGTATCTCAAACAAGTGATATAATGATGAGTAAAGTATCGTTCCCATGAGTACTATATATTTAATATAGGATCAATTAATATTAACTTTAATCGAATAGCAAAACTTGTTTGAAGAAAGTATACTAATTTATCTAATTTAATTAGAAAGCATGCATTAATAACGCTAGAACACCTTTGGCAAACATGCAATGTAGTAATCTTTATGGGATCGGACTTTACAATGATTGTTATAAGTGCTATCTATTTTATTGTCTCTCTCGATAATAATAACATTCACAAATCAATCTAATTGGTGATCAAGTAATTAAAAAGCATTAAACACAATAACAATCATCCAAGAAGTTGAACATCAAAATATTTAATTTATATTAAAAACTGCATAATAATCATCTACATTGCAGTAATAGAAGGCCTAACCAAGCATTACAAAATTATAAGAAAACATATTCAGTTGGAAAGACATAATCCGAATTATTGATAAATTGAGAAGATGAAGAAGAGTCTTGAAATCTTGAATCTCTTCAATGGTTCATAAATCCACTTGCGTCCTCTCTTGTTTGCTAAAAGTCAAGATTGAGTCTTGAATTGATTGAATTATTGCAATTCCCTTCAATTCCCTAACATAAACTATGATTTTGGCCTCTCGTTGATGATGATAATTGATGGATATAGGAGTTGAGAGATTCTTTAAAATGGCTTCCCATGTTTTGTATTTATAGAGGTGAAATTAGGTCAAAAATTATGTAACAATTGGTTTCCAAAATAATTTCAATCGAATAAGGAAAGTTGCGTGAAATCGAAATTTCCCAACTCGAATGGTTACTATGCCAAAAAGGGTCTCAATCTCCGACTAAACGACTAAAAATCTAGAATATAAGTTGCGCGATTGGAAATTGGTTTGTGAAAAATACTTTGACTATATTTCATTCTTTTGACTTTTAATTGCATCCAATTGACTCTTAAATATATTCATTTATTGTTTTAAGGTTTGAATCAACTATTGAATATATACAATTTGGTCTTCCAAATTTGAACTTCACCATTTTTCATCGTTTTTCACCCATTCTTCTAATTTCACGTCCAATCTTTGCAATACTCCTAATAAACGAAATATACACCAAGTTTAGGCACTAATGTATCAAAAGAACAATGTCAATATTTTAAAGCCCGAACAAGTGTATAAAATACAATTGTCATATAGACTATCCTGAGTTGAATAAGGTAACTATCAAGAATATATACCCACAAACTAGAATAGATGATTTGTTTGTTTAGATACAAGGTTCGACTATATTTTCTAAGATTGACCTTCGTAGTAGATATCATCAGTTGATAGTTAGGGAAGAGGTTATTCCTAAAATGGAAATTAGTACTCAATATGGTCCAGCTGCATTCATGGGATCTAATGAACCAAGTGTTTGTTTAAGGAATATTTGGATAAATTTGTCATTGTACTTATAGATGATATATTGAGTTGCTCCAAGACTAAAGAAGAAACAAGAGACGTTTGAGGATAGTGTTGCAAATTTAAAGGGAAAATAAATTGTTTTGGTTAGAAAAAAAGTGGCATTTTTAGGACATATTGTGACAAAGGAAGGAATTGCAATTGATCCAAGTAAAATACAAGCGATAATTAGGATGGTAGCGTCCAACAACACCTACAGAAGTAAGAAGTTTTTTAGGATTAGCTGGATATTATCCTAGGTTTGTTAATAATTTTTCTAAGATTGTGACACCAATGACGTAGTTGACACATAAAAATGTTGTATTCAATTGGATAGAGGAATGTGAACAGAGTTTTCAAGAACTTAAGAAAATATTGACGTCAGCACTAATACAAATGTCAGCACTAATACTGACGTCATCACTAGCTACAGTGATGCGTCAAAACAAGGATTAGGATATGTGTTAATGCAAGATGGTAAATTGGTAGCATATGCCTGTAGGCAGTTGAAATCATATGAGAAGAATTATCATAGGCATGATTTGGAATTAGCAGCTATAGTTGTTGCATTAAAAATCTAGAGGCATTATTTGTATGGAGAAAAATTTGAGAAATATTGCTTCACACATAAAATATGTGTCAATGGAGATGGTTAGAACTAGTTAAGGATTATAATTGCAAAATTAACTATCATCTTGGAAAGGCTAATGTAGTAGATGCATAGTCAAAAAATACCAAAGAAGTCAAGGGAACTAAATAAGGAAATTAAGAATTGTAATTTTGAAATTTTAGGGTATGGCGGTGAGAGAGTGACGACTCTACAAATTCAATCCACATTATTAGAAAGGATTTAATAAGCACAAAAGGATGACAAATGTGTTAAATACATGAGGAAAATTTTAGAAAAAGAGAAGTCAATGCCGTATAAGAATAGAGTATATGTACCTAATGATGGAAAACCACAGGAAGACATACTAAATGAAGCACATAACATCTCGTATTCAATACACCCAGGTTCTACTAAAATATATCAAGAAATCAAAGCATGTAAGGTGGCTTAGAATGAAAAAAGAGATAGCTTAATTTGTTAACAAGTTGAACGTCAAAAACCTATAGGAAAGTCATAATCTTTATCAATCTCAGAATAAAAATGGGAATGAATTACAATTGATTTTGTTGTGGGTTTACCAAAGTCAACCAAATAATGCGAGGCAATTTAGGTTATAGTGGATAGGAAGAAATCAGCTCATTTGTTGCCAGTAAAGATGACTTATAAGATGGAACCGTATTCTAGTTTGTACATTTAAGAGATAGTTAGGTTGCATGGTATTCTAGTTTCAATAATTTCGAACCGAGATCCTCATTTTCTATCACATTTTTGGAGAATCTTGCACCAAATGTTAGGTACTAAGTTGCACTTCAGTACTGCTTTTCATCCGCAAATTGATGGACAATCTGAGCGGATCATTCAAAACTCGTGAGCATATGTTAAGATCTTGTGCACTAGAATTTTCAAAGCATTGGGATAACCACCTACCATTGATTGAATTTACATATAATAATAGCTATCATTCATCAATTGGTATGCCTCCATATGAAGGTCTATATGGAAGAAATTGCAGATTGCTGTTGCATTGGGATGAAGTAGGAGAATGACACATTCTAGGACCGGAGTTAGTACAAGTAAAAGTGAAGGAAATTTAGAAAGTTGAGAAAATAAAAGACGTCGACCTTTGGAATTTGAGATTGGTAATATAGTTTTTATAAAGGTTTCACCACTAAGGGCCAATTACGTTTTGGCAAAAAGGAAAGATTGACACCAAAGTATATCAGACCTTTTGAAATTAAGAAAAAAATTGGGCCAATAACTTATGGGTTGGAATTATCGAACACATTAAATAGGATTAAAATTGTGCTCCATGTATATTGGGAAAGTAACCAGACACAACATGTACTCAATCAAATTCATATAGATATTAAAGACGACTTATCATTTGAAAAGAAACCCATTTTATAACTTCACATGAACCTTATATTATTACATTGTGATCACGTCATTTCGTTTCTTGTGTCCCAAATATGTTAAAGAATTAACTAGAGTTTAGGATAACCTTATCGGTAATAATTGCGTTACTTCCAAAATTACAATTGCTTAACAAATCAACCTCAAAACATATCAATCACCAATTTGAGATATGTGCTTGTTATTTTGAGACAACTCTTATGCTAATTTTAAGAAGTGTACATTTTACAAGGAAAAAAGTAGTTTTTCTTTGTTATGTTTATAGTACAAAAGAAATTGAAGTAGATGAAGAGAAAATAAAAGTCATCAAGAAACAGCCAACACCAAAAGGCATAATTGTGGTAAGAAGTTTCCATAGTTTAGCTAGATTTTATAGGCATTTTGTTAAAAAATTTAGTACACTTGCCACACCACTTACTAAGATTGAAAAAAGGTGTTTGGATTTCAATGGGGCATTGAACAAGAAAATGCTTTTAATACAGGTCGGCTTATCGGAGTAATCCTGAGGAGACTAAAGAACTTCAAAGATAAGTAAAAGAATTGATGAGCAAAGGGTATGTATGAGTCCATGTTCCTGGCAGTGCTACTTGTGCCAAAAAAAGATGGAACCTGGAGGATGTGTGTCGACTGAAGGGCTATTAACAATATAACGGTAAACTATCGTCATCATATTCTTAGATTATATGATATGTTAGATGAATTACATGGATCATGCATATTTAGTAAAATTGTTCTTAAAAGTGGTTATCATCATATTAGGATGGGGAAGGAGATGAATGGAAAATCGCTTTTAAAACTAAATATGGGTTGTGTAAGTGGTAAGTCATGTCATTTGGACTTACTAATACACCTAACACCTTTATGAGATTAATGAATCATGTTTTACGTACATTCATAGGTAAATTCGTAGTAGTTTACTTTGATAACATATTGGTATATAGTAAGGATCTAAATGAACATATAGGGCATTTAAGATGCGTGCTTGTGATTAAGACAAGAACAACTTTATGCTAACATTAAAAAGTGCAAATTTTGCACGGAAAAAGTTATTTTTATTGGTTATGTCGTTAGTGCGAAATGTATTGAAGTGGATGAGGAGAAAATCGAAGCAATCAAAGAGTGGCCAACACCTAAAATCATAACTGAAGTAAGAAGCTTCCACGGGTTAGAGATGCTAAGTGAACATTTTTGTTGGCCTAAAGTGAAAGTTGATGTTGATCGGGTTTGTAGTAGATGAATCACTTGTAAAAAGGTTAAATCTAAAGTTTTACCCTAGAACATATATGCCATTACCTGTTCCCAGTGAACCTTGGGTTGAGGTATCTATGGATTTTGTGTTAGGTTTACCTAGAACTAAGAAAGGAAGAGATTCTATATTTGTGGTGGTAGATAGGTTTAATAAGATTGCACATTATATTCCATATCATAAAACTGATGATGTCACCAATATTGCGGACTAATTCTTTAATAAAGTAGTGCCCTTAAATGCGATTCGTAGAAGCATTGTATCGGATATGGACGTTAAATTATTTAGTCACTTTTGGAGGATTTTGTGGAATAAGTTAGGAACCAAGCTATTGTTTTCTATTACTTGTCACCCACAAACGGATGTGCAAATTGAGATAGTTAATAGAACTATGATACAATTGTTAGGCGCTATAGCTAATAAGAATTTGAAGAGTTGTGAGGATTGTTTACCATTCATCGAATTTGCATATAATAGGGTCGAGCATTCTACTACTTCTTATTCACCATTTGAAATCGTATATGGTTTTAATACACTAACACTTTTTGGATTTAATTCATTTACTTGTGAATGAAAGAGGTAGCTTAGATGGAAAAAAGTTGCAATCAAGGGACGAAAGCGCGTTACATTTGACCCAAGAGATTGGGTTTGGAAACACTTGAGGAAAGAGCGATTTCTAGATCAAAGGAAGTCAAAGTTGCAATCAAGGGGCGATGAACCATTCCAAGTCCTTCAAAAGATCAATGACAATGCCTACAAATTAGATCTTCCAAGTGAGTATAATTTTAAGGCAACATTTAATGTCTCCGATCTTTCTCTCTTTAATGCAGGTATAGATTCGAGGTCTAATCCTTTCGAAGAATGAGTGGATGATGTGATCATACGAGGGCAAGTTCGGGCAAGGATCCATTGGTCGTTGTGAAAGGACCAATGTAGGATTTGGAAGAAGAAACAAGATGGATCAACTTGATTCAAGCAGCAGACGAGAAAGCTGAAAAAAGTAACTATGCAAACCCTAGGCATGCGGTCGCATGTCTCTATACCAAGAATTAGAGTAGTCTTTTTGGGTGAACTATGCAACCGCATACCCATACACTATGCGGCCGCATAGTACAAGTTCGGCACCGAATTTTTTAATTTTTGGAAAGAATCTTATTTTATTTAAAACTCTAGTTTTATGGTAATTGTTGATATTTTGAATATGAATTCCCTTTTAAGTAGGTTTTATTGGATCCTTATAAATAGGACCCATTCCATTCATTGTAAAATACATAGTTTGAGAGTTAATATTGCGAGGCATATTGCTCTCTTCTCGTTCTTCATTGAATTAATTTTGAACTTATCAAAAATTAAATTCTTATTGCGTTCTACAATATAAGTAAGGTTCATAAGTTTTGTAATCATGGGGTCAAGATATTGTTAGCAGTTGTCTTCCTTCTTTGGTTCAATAATTTATTTGTCGAGCTTATAAATTTGTTGTGGGTTCCTTAGCTACTATGGTTACATGGGTTTGTATCAGTTGGAATCAGAGCAAGGCTCCAAAAATCAGGGTTGTATCTTTTTTTTTTTCATTTTTGTTTTTAAGTTTTTTGTTTTTCATTCTTCTTGTTCTTCACAGTATTCTTTTTTTTCCTCTAATCCACAAAATACAAAAAAGAATTCCAAAACTTGTTTGTGTGCTAATCTAGTATCCAAATCCCATTTTGTTTCTTTTGCTGGTAGCTAGTTAAATTTTCGAGCAAAAAAATCAAAATTTGAAAAATTACTAGTGGCATACAATCATTGTTTTTGAGTCAGAAACAAATTCAAAAGTGTCCAATTCGATTTCAAGAAATACTTTTTTGATTGAGATCGAATTGATTCTTTGAAGCTATTGCAAGAAAGCATTGAGTGGAAAAAGACAAAGTGGTGAGACTATTAGAGGGAAAAAGCCAAATTGAGTGAGTGGGTTGTGAGGCAAATATTATTCTTGATTTAGGTTGTTCGACAGAGAGAATTCTAATTCAAGTGGGAAGAATAGTCAAGTCATCATGACAGAGGAGATGATATGATGATTTGAAAGGTTTTTTTGGTGATATGGGAGATAAAATGGATAAGCAAGACATATTGCTTGCTAATTTGCGTATGAACAACCTAGAGAAGTTTCTAATACAAGGAGGTAAGGTGGATGGGATTATAGAGTGGATTTTGCTGGTGGAATGTGAAGAGGATAGTGACATTAAAGAGGATGCATTGGTGGATGTCGAATTAGGAAAAATGAGGGATAGAGTTAGGCATGAAAGGAACGGTAGAGATCATGTTGGAGATATTGTTGATAGAAGTATGGGCAATATCAAAATGACAATTCCTTCATACAAAGGAAGGAGTGATTCAGAGGCATACTTGGAGTGTAAAAAGAAAGTAGAATTGATATTTGATTGCCACAACTACTTGGAGGAATAGAAGGTAAAGATTGATGTACTTGAAAACGTTCGTGCCTAATCGTTATTATTGGGTTTGGATACACTTGGGAAGAATTAAAGGCTATCATGCGGAAAAAGTTCGTGCCTAATCGTTATTATAGGGAGCTTCATAAAAAATTGCAAAGCCACTACCAAGGTTCTCGGAGTGTGGAGGATTATCATAAGGAGATGGAGATTGCTATGATTAGAGCAATGTGGAGGAGGATAGGTAGGCCACCATGGCCCGATTTTTGAATGGTTTGAATAGAGAGATAGCTAATGTGGTAGAGTTGTAACATTATATAGAGTTGGAAGATATGATACATGTAACTATGAAGGTGGAAAGGCAATTGAAGAGGAAGGGAACAGCTGGATATTCATCAGGTTCTTCGGGTTCTAACTCTTCTTGGACACTGAAGTGGGATAACAATAAAGGTGATTGGGCTGTTTCAAAAGGTAAAACTGAGCTAGCAAAGGAAAAAGAGGAAGTTGCTGGTAAATCTACACCCAAGGCGGAATCCCAACCCTCTTGGAATCGGGATATCAAGTGCTTTAGGTGCTTGGGATCGAGACATATTTCTTCTTAATGTCCAAACAAAAGGGTAATGATCTTGCGCGATAATGGGGGAAGTGGCTAGTGATAGTGAGGGTGAATATGATGACATGCTAGAATTGGAAGATGCTAGAAATGGTGAGAAAGTGGAATATGTAGTGGGAGAGCTGTTGGTTACACAATGAGCTCTAAGTGCTCAAATCAAAGCGGTTAACTTAAAGTAACAAAGGGAGAACATATTTCATACGAGATACAACGTCAACAATAACGTATGTAGTATGATTATTGATGGGGGTAGTTATAATAATGTGGCTAACACTGGGAGAGTGTTGGTGAGTTTCTCAATTGGGAGGTATCATGATGAAGTAATGTGTGATGTAGTTCATATGCATGCCAGACATATTTTGTTGGGGAGGTCATGGCAATATGATAGGAATGTGATCCATGACGGGTACAAAAATAGGTATAACTTTACTGAGAATGGGAAATTGCACTTGTGCCATTGACACCACAACAAATGTATGAACATCAAATCAAATTGAAAAGTAAGAAAGAGAAAATATTGAGAGAAAAAGGGCGTGAGATTGATCTTTCACAACAAGAGAGCAAGAGAGAAAATAGTGAAGTGGCTAAAAGTGAGAAAAAAGAGTAGAGCCACAAGAAAGTAAAGATAAAAAGTCGTATGAGAGGAGAGAAAAATCGAAGGTGCATTTCTTTGTAAAAGGAAGTAAGTTGAAGAGGGCAGTAGTTGAGAACCAACCTATGATCTTGTTGGTTTTTAAGGAGTCACTCCTCGATCTTAGTTTGGCTACTTCGTTGTTGAAGGAATTCGAAGACGTGTTCTTGGAGGACATGCCTACTAGGTTACCACTCAAACATCAAATTGATATCGTACCTGGAGCTATTATTCCAAACAGGTTGGCTTATCTGAGTAATCCCGAGAAGACCAAGGAACTTCAAAGGTGAGTGGAAGAATTGATGAGAAAAGGGTATGTGACTAATGTGAGGGAGAGTATGAGTCCATGTACTTGCAAGTGCTACTTGTGCTAAAGAAAGATAGAACATGGGCGATGTGTGTCGACTAAAGGGCCATCAACAATATAACGGTAAACTATCATCATCCTATTCTTAAGTTAGATGATATGTTAGATGAATTACATGGATAATGCATATTTAGTAAAATTGATATTAAAAGTGGTTATCATCGGATTAGGATGGGGGAAGGAGATGAATGGAAAACAACTTTTAAAACTAAATATGGGTTGTATGAGTGGTTAGTCATATCATTTGGACTTACTAATGCACCTAGCACCCTTATGAGATTAATGAATAATGTTTTACGTGCATTCATAGGTAAATTCGTAGTAATTTACTTTGATGACATATTGTTATATAGTAAGGATCTAAATGAACATATAGGGCATTTAAGATGTGTGTTTGCGGTCTAAAGGTAAGAACAACTTTGCTAACTTTAAAAAAGGCACATTTTGTATGGAAAAAATATTTTTCTTGGTTATGTCGTTAGTATGAAAGGTATTGAAGTGGATGAGGAGAAAATCAACGAGTGGCCAACACCTAAAATCATAAGTGAATGGGTTATTGGTTTTTATAAGCGTGTTGTTAAAGATTTTAACACACTTGCCACACCATTCACGGAAATTATAAAGAAAACTGTAGGATTGATTGGGGCGTTGAATAAAAACATACTTTTAATACTATTAAGGATAGGTTGTATCAGATAGGTTGTATTGTTACTTAAGTCACTTCTGGAGAATTTTGTGGAATACGTTAGGAACCAAGCTATTGTTTTTCTACTACTTGTCACCCACAAACAGATGGACAAATTGAGGTGGTTAATAGGACTATGATACAATTGTTACACACTATAGTTAATAAGAATTTGAAGAGTTGGGAGGAGTGTTTACGATTCTACTACTTCTTATTCACCATTTGAAATTGTATATATTTTTTAATCCACTAACATTTTTGGATTTAATTCATTTACTTGTGAATGAAAGAGGTAGACCAAAAGAAGTCAAAGTTGCAATCAAGGGGCGATAGACCATTCCAAGTCCTTGAAAAGATAAATGACAATGCTTGCAATTTAGATCTTCCAGGTGAGTATAATATTTCAGCAACATTTAATGCCGCCGATATTTCTCTCTTTAATGCAAGTACAGATTCGAGGTCTAATCCTTTCGAAGATTGAGGGGATGATGTGATCCAGGATACGATGGCAAGTTCGGAATCCATTGGTCGTTGAGAAAGGACCAATGACAAAATCGAGGGCCTTCTTTTCAAGGAGGCTATGGGATTGCTTGTTCAAGTTACGGTGGACGAAATATCGATCACAACAAGCAAAAAAACACATTTCATACTGGGCTTGGAATAAAAAACAAGATGGATCAACATGGTTCAAATAGCAGACAAGAAGGCTAGAAAAGGTAACTATGCGACCCCTCGGCATGTGGTTGCATGCATCTATACCGAGAATTAGAGTAGTCTTTTTGGGTGAACTATGCGACCACATGCCCATACACAAGCGGGTACAAGTTCGGCACCAAATTTTTCAATTTTTGGAAAGAATCTTATTTTATTTAAAACTCTAGTTTTATGATAATTCTGGATATTTTGAATATTAATTCCATTTTTTAAGTAAGTTTTATGGGTTCATTATAAATAGGACATATTCATTCGTTGTAAAAACACACAATTTGAGAGATAATATTGCGAGGCATATTGTTGTCTTCTCGTTCTTCATTGACGATTCAGCTAGAGTTTTGTAACACTGGATTTGATAACATGTTTAAAGAAAGTGGAATGACAAGGCATAAGACAGGTTCTTTACACTCCCCAACAAAATGGGGTAGCGGAAAACAAGAATAGAACTTTATTCGATAAAGTTAGGTGCATGATGTTAAGTTTTGGTGTCCTAAAATTATTTTGGGATGAAGCTGTTATGACTACGTGTTATTAGATTAATTTGACTCCATCTATTGCATTATATGGTAATACTCATCATGAAAAATGGTCCGGTAAGTTTATTGATTATTTCAAAACCTACATTTTCTCATCGGAGTGAAGGAAAGCTTGAACCTAGAGTTAGAAAATGTATTTTTCTAGGTTACCCTAAGTTAAGGGGTAGGCTGTGGAATAGAAGCCAAAAGGGGGTTAAGATCATTGTGAGTCGAGACATCGCATTCAATGAGGCTGAAATACCTTGTTTAAAATCTTATTTTGAACTTGTCAGTGAACAAGAGCAAGATGAAGAGAGAGATCAGTTGATGATAGAGCTAGGAAAAGTGAGTACACATGTCCCATAACTTCTAATGAGGTGGAGGCTCAAATACAACAACTAGGTGGACAATGTAGAGGAAGTAATGATAGAAGAGTATAGGAAATTCTTTAGCGGATTATCATTTAGCTAGTCACTGAGAGAGAAGAAAAACGAAAGAGCCTAGAAGATTCGGATATGAGTTTGAGTTAGCCTTTGTATATGCTAGCTATGAGAAGCTAGTTGATAGAAAGCTAAAATACTTTTGCGAATGCGATGGAGAGTGAACAATAGAAGAGTTGTTGAAAGCAATGAGAGAGGAAATGAGTTCCTTAGAAAATAATCAAACTAGAGAGTTAGTACCTAGGCCTAAAGACAAATAAGCTGTTTATTGTAAGCGGGTTTTTAAGGTAAAGGGGATACTAATACATCTGAACCCTTAAGGTTTAAAGTTAGGTTATTGCTAAATGATACACAAAATGAGGGCATTGATTATAATTAGAATTTTTCCATCAATTGTTAAGTATACTACTACTATGGTCTTGTTTGCATTAGTTGCACATTTTGACTCGGAACTTGAACAATTTGATATAAAAACTGTTTTTTTACATGGTAAATTTGATGAACAAATTTTCATGAATCAACCTAATGGATTTAAAGACAAACAAAAGTTGGACCATGCGTGTTTCCTTAAAAGGTCTGTAGCTTGAAACAATCACCTAGACAATGGTATGAAAGATTTGATTCTTTTTTAATATCTATAGGGTTTCAAAGAAGTAAGTTTGATCATAATTTGTATTTCCAACATGATGATGCTAATAATGCTTATTTGTTTCTATTGCTCTGTATTTATGATATGCTATTGGTTGGTTCAACTTCTAAACGGATATGCAAGATAAAAATAAAAATAAAAATTGAATGGTGAATTTGATATCAAAGATCTAGGTAAAGGAAAAAGAATCCTATGCATGGAAATTGAAAGAGAGAGGTCAAATTTTGTGTTGCTTTTCATAAAACTCCTTTTGCTTTAAAAGAATTAAAAAGATATGGCATGTATAATTGCAAACCAGTTACATTATCTTTAGCTAACCACTTTGTTCTATCTAAAGATCAAGCTCCCTATAATGATAACGAGGAAGAATTTCATATTCTAATGTGATTGGGTCTATTATGTATTTGATGGTTTGCATTTGATCGAACTTAGCTCTTGCTGTGAGTACCTTTAGTAGGTATATGTCTAATCCAGGTCCTAAACATTGGGAGGCTTTGAAGTGGTTACTAGGTATCTACAGGGGACTAGTGATGTAGCTCAAAAGTTTGGTGTTAGTGAGGAACGAGGGAAATTGAGGGGTTTTTTTAGATGTGGACTATGTGGAGGATAGGAATAATAGGATGTCTACTTCCTCCTATTTGTTTACTTTGTGTAACTCTTACATTAGTCGGAAATCTCAACACATAGTTACACTATCGACGATCAAATTGAAATATATTACTTCCACTGAAGTAATTAAAGAGGCTTTGCAACTTAGATGTTTACTTCATGAACCTTATGTTTTTGTAGGTCCTTTGGCACCAAAGGTGGAAGTTTGTTGGATATTTGTTGCCAAACAACCTCCAATGACCGATGATGTTTAATGGTTAATTTCATAGTTTTCGGCCGAGGATTGAAATATGAAATCAACACCACAATTATTAGCTCAACTCGAAAAACTAAATCGACCATTTGAAACAACATTTTAAGTAATAGTTGCTGATGGCCCACTCACCTGATGAATGGCCAATTTATATGTATTAGCCCATTTTACTTCTTGCTCCATTTTGTGGGTACCCTACTTATATAAATGTGTTCCTACCTTTGTATTGAAACCGTGTGTGGCAATTGAGATGAACCTAAGGACAACTGTTTTCTTGTTTTCTCTGTGAACCTTGAGCAAATTGTGCATTTTCTGCTTCTCTTCTCTTCAAGAATTTGTAGCCACATCTTTGTCTCTTCGTGGGATAATATCCTTTATGGGTTATACATACTTGGGCAACCAATAGTGAATACGCTTTGTGGGTTTTACATAATATAGTCTTCAATCGAATTCTTCTAACGTATTCAATTTACTTCTCTTGAGTTCAAATTGCTTCTATGTGAATTAGGATATAACTTAGTTAAATTTCAAAGAATCTATGTAACGACCGTATTAACTAAAAAATGTGTCTCTATGCTTTTATACTAGTTCCAGAATTTTACTAAGTGGTCTAATCCAATATAACTCACATATCGACTCATAATAGATTCACAAGATCAATGAATTATTGGCCAAGTAATTCACGCATTAAACACTATGGATAAAATCAACACATATGAAATTGAGAATTAGAATCTTGAAAATTGAATTAAAGGGTCTAAATAAACTACATTGTTCACCCTAATAAAAAGTTTAGCTATGGATAATGAATGGAAAAAAAAAAAAACAAAGAGTAATAATTGAGTACATTATCGAGTTTTGAATTAGGATGTAAAGAAGTTGATAAATCTTGTACCAAGATAAATAATTTCTTGTTTTTCTTCACTATATTTCTCTCTAATTCTCAAGTAGTGGAACCTTTTTTTCATCTCTCTTTGGTCTTCATATAGTATTCGACTTTTTTTTTAAAGAGTTCCCATCCAAAACAAACAATCGCGAAATAGCGCCCTATTGGAGGCGACTGCGAGTGGCAAACCCGCTTTGCAGGGCTAACCAGTGGACGCAGGTTGGCCATTGGTTTGCAAACCACGACTAGCCCACAGCACTTTTTCCAACTTTTGCACTTGGTTCTCCTTGTTTCCAAACCTTTCATTTTGGTCCTTCATTTTTTCAATTATCAATTTTTTGTCCTTAATCTTTTAAATTCCATCCAATTGCATTCAAAACTTCTTCCAATTGATTGATTGCAACCCCATATGATCTTCAAGTGGTCGAAATAATCTCCAATTAAGCTCAAAATCAATTCTTTTTGCATCAATTTCTCTTAACCTCGATCTTCTCCAACAAATCCACATAATTTCATATAATTAGGTAACAATCCACTCAAATTAGTCATAATTTATCAAGATTAAACGCAAAATGTAAAATACATTTATCAGCCATGTGTCCTTTATCCTGAATTTCATGAACGTTTTAAGTAGCCAGCCAAGACACTTTAAAGACGACACCATACTTGAAGTATTCCATAGAAATCTATATAAGTCTATTAAAAGAAAGGTTTCTTATCATTTCGCTTCTTGTTACATATACCAAACATATCTTCCTTGGGACAAAACATTTAGGCCTATTTTTTTGCATATTATTTTGGCTAGTCTTTGATTTTCTTAATAGCCTTTTGATAGCACAAAACGTCCCTACAAACGCATGTAGTGTGCAAACGTCCATAAGTTTCAAATTTTTGCATTTTCACCCTTATTTCAACGTTTCATTATGCAAAACATCATTTTCACCTATTTTTAATGTAAAATGACCAATATACCCTCCTATATAAATAAAAAAAAAGAAAAGAAAAGAAAAATAAAGAATAAATTGCAATCTTACTCCTAAAATTTTTTAAAAATGCAAATGAGTCCAAATAAATTATTAAATATTAAAAATAACCAAAAAAAAAATAAAAATTGTTTCTCTCTCCTCTTCTTCTCCTCCCCTCCCCCTCCCCCTCCCTCAGCCTCCTCCACCACTACCACTACCGTCGCCGCCAAAATCACCGGAGCTCACACCACAAACTGTTGCCATCAACCAGAAGGAGCAATTCGGTATTCTTTGTTGGCCCATTTCGTCTCTCTCTATATTAGCCATTATCACCAAAGAAAAAGAAATAATGGGGACCCAAAAGGAGCAAACCACCTTCAATTTCAAGGAATTTATGATTGAAAAGGCCAATTAGGTGAACAAGGCAATGGATGAAGCTGTTTCGATGAAGAACCCACCAAAGATCCACGAAGCAATGCTGTATTCTTTGTTGGCAGGTGGCAAGAGGGTGCACCCAATGTTCTGTATCGCCGCTTGTGAGCTGGTGGGAGGCCACCAGTCCGTCGTCATGCATGTCGCCTGTGCAGTGGAAATCCACACTATGTCACTTATTCACGACAGTTTGCCTTGTATGGATAACGATGATCTTCACCGTGGAAAGCCCACTAATCATAAAGTAATCGTCGACGATGTGGCAGTTCTTGCCGGAGATTCCTTATTGGCCTTCGCCTTCGAATTTATCGTCACAGTTGCCAATATGGTACCACCAAATCAGGTCTGGAGGCAGTCGGAGAATTGGCCAAGGCCATTGGTACAGAAGGACGGGTGGCAGGCCAAGTAGTGGATTTAAGCTGTCCTGGGAACAATACAAATGTTGGTTTGCCCCAATTAGAACCAGACTATAAAATACAAATTGATTCACTACAGAGAGGGTATTTTGGAGAAAAATAATAAATGGTTATATTTGTAATTTGTGGAAGATATTGTGTATATTCGTAGGAGTGGTGGAAATACTTACGGATCTACAATTCAAAAAGGCAAAAGATAGAGGAAGTATGCTTCATTGCTTTTGAATTAATTTTTATTTTAGTGTTATGTTGTAATTCAAAAATACTTGAGAAATCTGTATCATTTTGACTTTAGTGAATTATTTATCTGTAGTATGTGGCCTTAAATGTTTCCTTTAAGGGCTTATCACATTATACCGTGTGTTTGATATTGGTTTAATGTAGTAGATATAATTTCACGAATTCTGAAAATCTAAAAGTTGTACACGTTCATGAACTTGCCCTCGTGTACTAGTCATTTCACGAGTTAATTCTGATGTATTGGTAAATTGGCCTACTAAAAATTGTATTTGCATAATTAATTAATTTTGATTTGTTAATTAGTCAGAAAAGATTTTAAAATTCCATCCTTTTTTTTTTACACTTTGAGTTAAAAAATGGTTACTTTTTCAAAATTGGTAACTTACTTCAACTTCTTTATTTTAAAATTTACTTATAACTAATTTTTAGTTGTTAATAAATTTAATCACATTTGTGGGGGTATGTCAGGTTGAGGGATCGAGGGAGCTTATATTGGTTCATTGTCTGTTTAGTACTTGTTCAATAAACAAATAATGTCAAATGTCCAAAACACCATTACCATTGGAAAAGACTCTAACACCCCTATCAATCCAATTAAATTCCTCAATTCATCTCCAAAATCTCATCGCCTGTGTTCTTTCATTAATGTACTCTAAAATCTTGTTATTTATTATATTGTTCACCTATTTTGGATATCTTTTGAGCATTTGAACAAGAATTTGATTTCTATATTATTTACATTGAGATCTCTACTATTTGAAAAAAAAAAAAAAAAAAAAAAAAAAAAAAAATAAAAAAAAATAAATATAAAATATATATTATTTTTAAAA
>CAIGRB010173744.1:27546-41735 GCA_903798255.1 Fraxinus quadrangulata
AAAAGCAAAGGAGTTTGCAGAAATCATCAAAGGTATTTTTCTATCACAGTTTCTATCTAAATACAAAGCAGATCCGTGTATGGGAATTGAAAATTGCTTATTTTCCGCTGCGCATGTTTAAGTAGATTCCCAACATGTACACCAAGTGGGTAAAAATCCCTATACAAGTAGGGAAATCCATGTAAATTAGCTTAATTGATTGACATGGCACAGACCACGTCGTTGACACAGCTCGGTACAACTCATGTTGGATTCGGTCAATGAGTATTTATAAAAATCTTTTTTAATATTTACATTTATAGATAAAAGTGGTACAGATATAGGATTAAAAAATGGAATAAAAGTAAATTAGAAGCATTAGTGAACGGCTAAAATAATCTTAGAGTAGGAGGCAATTAAGAGTTGGGTACGACAACTAGTTGTTCTTAGCCTATAATGGACATCTTTTGCTGTTCACTTATGGACCCATGTCGTTCTATGCAAAGTCTCCACTAGGGCTGGGCATAGTCCGATTCGATTTGATTTTAAAGAGAATCGAACTAAACCCGAATTTTCGGGTATATACTAAATGGAACCATCGAGTCCAAATTTAATTATGGAACCGTTCAGGTTTGGGTTCGGGTTCGGGTTCGGGTTCGGTTCGGTTCGGGTCGGTTCTATTCGGTTTCCGGGTTCCGTATAATAATTAATTTTTTATATTACAACAACACTACATTAGTTCGATTATGATATATTCAATCTTAACTCTTACAAAATAATGTAGTTTAATCTCGTGATATCTTTTGCACCTCTCTTTGTTAGGTTCTTCATAAATTTGACTGTTAAAATCACATGAAGAGGAAGTTGGCGAGGTCACAATAATAGAACGACAGAAACGACACTATAGTAGAATAAGAGATTTGGGTAAAACTTAGGTCAATTTTTTAAGCATGACTTGGTTAAAAATTAGAAATAGTAAAATCATATTTTAGGTTTGAACTAAATTAATTAGTTAGCAAATATATTTTTAAAAAATAAAATAATTTAACTTATGTAAGATAAAAAAATTTAGGGAGATTCAGTTCTTGGTCTAGAACCGAGAAGCAAACCGAACCGAACATATCGGTTCTCAATTCAAATACCTGTTTCGGTATTAACTTAAGAAGAGCCGTTCGGTTCGGTTTAGTTCGACTCGAGTCCGATTCAGTCCGATTCGGTTCGAAAGTTTTGTCTAGCCGTAGTCTACAGGTAAACATCAGCATAGTGGTGAGGGCCACATAGTTTTCCAATAGTGCGACTTGTGGCGAATCCAAGCGTTCTTCACCCTATTAAGCAAAGGTAGGTAATCCACCAACTCTCAGCTTTGGTATTATCATCCATCCGGTCTTTACACAACAAGAAAGCATCATCAACCCATTGAAGCATTTGGTTCCGAACGATGAAGGTGAAGCTTTCAGAGAGCCAACAGGCAGAGGTTACCATATCAAATGAATTTGGGCTTAGATGCACTTTTTAGGAAGTAAAAGTTTGATAAGGAAACTATCTTATTAATCGTTAACAACTAGCATGTATCAAGAAGATCTTAGGAAATCAATCTCTACAAGGAAACCTAATTGCTTAAGGAAACAAACTCGTTGAAAGGAAACTTACCATAGCAAACCAAGCCTCCGTGGACAAGTGCAGGCTCTAACAAAGCTGCAACATCTTAACCTAATTACACACGTATTCTTTCCTTATATTTAGCCATTCCTACGCCCAATCCACATATAACTCATACCAAAGTTGACTTGACCATCGAAATACAAGCAGTCACATGCCACTTTCTTGATCTGGTGATCATGGCGCCTAACAGTGTTTGTTTGAATGTGTAGATAACATATCGGAAGGTAGGGACATGACGAGAGATTTGTTGACATCAAGGCTTTAAAGATTTTTTATGTCAACATATTGATGCAGTTTGTGAGGATTTTTACTAGAGTCACAATCATGAACCACATGATGAAAGTGAAACATTTAGCCATTGTTTGGGCCCTATTAATTGGCAAAGAATGTATTTTACGTGTAACATTTATTTTACTGAAAAATATATGATTGAAAAAAAAAAACAGAGAAAAATGTATTTTGGAAATAATGGAGATCAAACAAGAGTTTAAATTTATCATGGTGGAGCAAATGAGACTTCCCATCATGATGAAGTTTCAACAGATAACATGGACCTCCATCGGTTCACGCAACACAAGAGATAGAATAAATGCTAAAAACATCATACCGACAAAGAATGGTTGTACAACTCTAAACAAGCCTATGATTTCATGGATCAAAAAAAAAAAAGTTGCAGACGACGAATCACTACGAGGTTCAATTCCCTCAATAGTTGTTAATCTATAGACACTTCGTCCTATTCGAGTAGGTGGAATCTTCACAACAATCATGATAGACAATTGAATAACCCACCTTGCAGGGAAAAGATCCACCTTCCTTTAGGGGAGAATAGAGACGTGCATGGCCTATCAGTGTCTTTGAAAGAATACTTGTGCAGGAAGTGCTATAAATATCTTGTTTAAAAGCCCATTCAACCATATGATTGTGGACTATGAACTACTGTGATTCATAAAATTATTGAAACGGGCTAAAAAAAACCTTCATAATCTCAAAATCTAATTTAACTTTTCAAAAACTAAGTGAATCATGTCTTGAAACCTTACAAGAATAAAACACAAAATCGGTATCATCAAAAAATAATAGCAAGAACACCAAAAATGAAGTAATTGTTAGTATATGAAAAACAAGATAATGGAAAAGAAGGTAACAAAGATAATAGCAAGAACATCTAAAAATGAAGTAATAGACTTGAACGCGTAATTTTTGTCCTTAAACGATATTTGCCCACTTTAAGGATTATTTGAGTGCTTAAGGGGTTCATCGACAAATGATTTGTGGGATTATAACAAGTCTTTAAGAAGAAAACACACAACTATTTGTGGTTTTCTTCCAAGAACTTGAAGAGCACTAAGAAGTTTTTTTGTGATAGAGAATTGAATTAAGAACACTTCTGGATTCTTTTATATTGTTAAAAAATCTAGATTATGAAAAACTATCCCCTATTTATAGTTTTCCAAACATCACCATGAAATAGTGGCAATCATCAATGAAAGGGTTGAAAATTTTCATGAAAAGTCTATAGAAATCAAAATTTGAAAAAGTCTAACGACTAGTTTCGATAGACTAGGCGATCACCGAGTTATAAATCAGGAGATAGCCCAATACAAATCAAAACCCTTCTGTATCATCATTAAAACATTGGCCGATAGTTCGATTATAGACTGGGCGATAGCCCATGCTTATTTTTCTTTTGCCAATTTTCTTCTATTTTGATCTTAACATTGGCTTTTTCTTTTCCTCAATGTACAATACATGTCAATTTTTCTTTTTCATTATAATTCTTGAACAAAATTATAACAATCCCCCATTTATTCAAAATTATATGGATCACAAATGCAAATTAACAAATTCACAAAGTATCATCGAAATTCCAGTTAACATGATAGATTCGAACAAGTTGTTCCTTGTTATATAGATGAAAACACACACAGAAGTGTCATATACTTTTTTGACCTTGCGCTTATCCTATTCGTTGAACTTTTAAGAGAGAAATTCACACTCTCTATTGAGGCGATACCACATCGAATTTCATTTAGGTGAAGTTCTTCTAGTAATTTTGTTACTTTTAGAGATACTTTTACTTAGTAGGGAATTTCATTAAGAGCTTAAAGCTCAATCCTCCTTTAAGTAACAACTAGCATTATTAGCTTAGGATAGAGTTTTTTGAGGAAATAATAATGCTGAAACTATCTACTTATCGAACGATTTGTTATTATTCTTTGAACCCATGAATTATTGTTTTAGTAATGACGAGAATGGTTACCCTTATTGGTGGATCATTTTTAGTTCAAGAGTTTTGACCACATCCTACTCGATTTCGATATTACTAAATTAGATATCAAAGACGTGTTCTTCGATCCCAAAGGTATCTCATATAGAAGATCCTCAAACCACTCAATTTCTTTCTCGATGTCAACTATGCCATGAATACAGATTCCATGGTTGAATGTGTTATACATGTATGTTTCTTAGACTTTCAAGAACGAAACTTCCTCCAGTAGTTAACATCCAACCCAAAATAGATTTACTTTCACCAGTGCTAGATATTCAGCTAGCATCAATAAATCATTCTAATATGTCAAAAATTTAGAATATTGTAGACCTAAGTTTTTTATTCTCTTTAAATAATGAAGAATCCACTCAATGACCTTTTAATGTTTCTTACTCGGATTACTAGTAAATATACTATATTTATTAATTGCAAATGCTATGTCCAATCTTGTGCATTGAACTGCATACATTCTTAATACTTCCATACTTTAGTTGAGCAATAGCTCTTTCATCATTCTTTATAAGCTTGAAATGTAAATCAAGAGGGGTACTAAACTCTTTTATGTTCAAGTGTTTGAATTTATTTATTTCATTCTTCATAAAATGTTATCGACTCAAATAATAGCCCACACTAGTTTTGTTAACTTGTATACCCAATAAGGTACCCCACTTGTCTAAGATCCTTTATCTTGAATGTAGAAGATAGAAACATCTTTGTTTCTTTTGTCCATGTGATTACTTATAATCAACATGTTATTGACATATAAACAAATAAATACAATATATTTGTCACATACTTTAGAATATAAACATTTATTTACACTATTATGGAGGAAACCAAAAGAAATTATTTTTCATGCCATTTCTTTGGTGCCTATTTTAAACCATATAATGATTTTACTAACTTGCACACCTTATGTTAATTATTGGGTAGAACAAACCCTTCCAATTCCATCTAAACCTCTTCATCATCCCCATTTAAAAATGTCGTTTTGCATGCAAGTCATATATGGATGCCATTGTGAATAATATTCTAATTGATGTTATTCTAGCTATCGGTGCATATATATCAAAATAAACTATTCATTCAATTTATCGATAACTTTTAACTACTAATCTAACTTTAAAGGTATTAAGAAAACCATCTACACTATATTTTTTCCTAAACACCCATTTACAATTAATAGGTTTAGACCAAGGTGATAAATTGTCAAGTTCCCATGTATTGTTTGACATAATTGAATCAATTTCATCTTTAATTACATCTTTCCAATAGATACTATCATGAGAACTTCTTTATAGATTTTAGGATCAGTTTTCACTTATAGAACAAAAGTAATGTTCTAACAACATTCTTCTCATTTTCCTCTACTAAGTAAAGTGAAATAAATTGAAAACATATTTCACCGATCCTAATATCTTTACTATCTGTGTTTTTTTGCTTCTTCAAGGTTTCACTCGATTCATTAACATCTTTAGGAATGTTTCCTCTTGTGTTCTACTTGAGGTAGGAATCTCTTGTGAGTTTCCCTTAATTCATTATTCGAAAATAGTAAATTCTTAAGAATTCCATATCATTTGATTCAATTATCACATTGGCTTCCAAATTTAGTAATCTGTATGATTTGCTATTATTAGCATATTCAACAAAGGCATATTTTATGCCTTTTGGACCCAATTTGGTCCTTTTAGGGTCTATATTTTTACAATAAGAGAGATAGCCCCATACTTTGAAATTTTCTTCCTTCATAAGGAGAAACTTTTATGAATTTTGAAGGAATTCTATTTAAGATTATATATGCACTCAAGAAATCTTTACCCCACAAGTTAAATTGGAAACTTAGCATAAGTTGACATGTCATTTCTCATTTCAACATTGATGTACATATCTTACTGTTCGAACACAAATTGAATTAAAATCATTAGAAAAGTATTCACAACATCTATCACTTCTACATGTTTTTCATCAAATAAACATACTTGTTTCTTGAATAATTATCTATAAAGGTAAGAAACTACCTATTTTCCCCTAGTTAACATTCCATTCAATACACGTATGGATGTATGAACAAGTTTCACATTTATATGGTTCACTCGTAATATATGAAATGATAACATTTTAACATTCTTTTCATTGTACTAGCACCTATGTGATAGGATGTAGCATGTAAAAGAATCAATCCAGTAAGCAAAATCAATTTTTTTCTTGTTCATATTGCCAATAGTACATAATTTGACAATTCCTTCATAAGAATAGACTTTTCCAACAAATTTCTCATTTCGAGATGGTACAAGTTTTTCGAACTCATAAACACTTTTAATGTCCAATTTTTCCAAGATATCTCCACTTACTAAATTTGTATTCATGTCAGGCACATGTAGTATATTGGTTAGGGTAACATTTCTTTTTGGAACTGAAGACGATATCCACATTTTCTTTTCCAGTCAATTTGGAACGACTTTCATTATCCAATTGTATTTCTTGTTCTCCATTTGATTGTTGATGAGTTTTAAAGAGTGACTTATCATATGATATATGAATGGTTGCACATGTATCATACCACGAACTAGAAACTTAACTCTTGATAGCATTGATTTGGCTCATAGTAGCCTTAATGTTATCTTCATCAATGTAGTTTATTTTATCCTTTTTCTTATTTTGTTTTCAATGCCAGCAATCTCAAGCATAATGCCCGGGTTTACCACACATGAAATAATCTTCCTTGGGCTTCTTCATGGACCTTTTGTAGTCATTTTTAGAAGATTTTCTCTTGTTTGATTTGTTGGATAGCTCGATCTTTTCCACGACATTGGCCTTTGAGATGCTTTCATAAGAATTTTCATTCTTATCTCTTGCCCCTTGATTTTTCCTCAATTCAAAGATATTTCTAAATTTGTTCCAAAGAGTAATCTTCGTAACTACGAAAAATCTTCTTTCAATATCATTTTCAAATTCCCAGGAGTTTTGCAATGATTACTCCCACTTGAAAAGATTTCAGAAGTTCTATTTTAACCACCTTTAATTTGTTGACAAGCACTTGCAACTCGTGTACTTGAGAAAGTAAGGAAATATTCTCAAGAATTTTAAAATCGAAATACCTTGATATTAGGAATTTCTTTGTACCTTCTTCCTGATTTTGTATTTATTTCCCAAATTTCTTTCGTAGAATTGGTGTTAGTGTAGAGATTATATAACCGGTTGGATATTGGATTTTGGATAAGACCAAGGCAAATCAATTCATCCTCTTGGCACTTCTTCCTTTCTCCTCTTATAGCACTAGTATCTTCTTCCATTGGTTCCGAAAGCAGTGCCAAACTAGGATCAAGAATGTAGGAGATTTTCAATGTTGTAAGAAGGAACTTCAATTTATCTTACCACCGAGTAAAGTTCGTTCCATCAAATTGATCCAATCGAAGAAGGTCATGATTCATGGGTCTGATGGTCGCCATGGTTGTTTCGTTCTCCATGAAAGTTTGAGGTTGTAGTAAAAAACAAGAGAATAGAGAAGGAGACAAAAAAGATAATATCAAGAATACCGAAAATGAAGTAATAGACCTGAACTCGTAATCGCTGTCCTCAAAGATATTTATCCTATATATGATTATTTAAGTGCCTAAAGGGTAAATAGTTTATAGGATTATAACAAGCTTTTAAGAAAAAAAATACTTAAGCACTTGTGATTTTCTTCCAAGAATTCAAAGAACACTAGGAAGTTTGATTGTGATAGAGAATTGAATTGAGAACACCTTTTGTGGTTCTATTATATTGTTAAAAACATCTAAATTAAGGAAAACTATTAGCTATTTATAGTTTTTCAAACATCGCCATGAAATAGTGTCAATCATCCATGAAAATGCTGAAAATTTTCTTGTAAAATCACTAGAAATAAAAATTAAAAAAAAAAAAAAAGCCTAACGGCTAGTTTTGATAGCCTGGGCGATCACCCTATTATAAACCGGGTGATAGTGCTGTACGAATCAAAATTCCTCTATATGATGAAAAGCATCGGACAATAGCCCCCCTTATAGTCTAGATGATAGTCCAGGCTTTTTTTTTCTTTTCTTTTGCCGATTATAATTCTTGAACAAAATTATAATATTCTGTATTCTTTGATCTATGAAGATACAAACTAGTCTATCTGCCTAAACGAATTGTTTAAGAGAATTCGCTAATGTTAGGAGGCAAGATAGTCATGATCCTAGGGCTGAATTTGATAACGAGAATGAAGTAGAAAATCAGAATGAAGATGCCCAAATCTTTGTGGCTAAAGTAGATAGGATGAGGAATAGAAGAGATAGACGTGAAATGGGGCCTAGAGTCTCCTAGAGACCGAGATGCGGATAGAGTTAATAGAAACTTGGGTATTATCAAGATGAAAGTATCTTCATTCCAAGGTAAAAATAACTCTGAAGTTTATTAAGGAGGATAGGGATGTCACAATGGCTTGTTTTTTTAATGGATTAAATTGGGATACGGCCAATGTAGTTGAGTTACAGCATTTTGTGGAGTTGGAGAGGCAATTGAAAAGAAAATGAGCAGCAGAGTATTCTTTGAGTTCTAATTCTCCTTGGAGACCGAAGTAGGATATGGGGTTGTTTCAAAGAGTAAGATCGAGTCACCTAGGGAAAAAAAAAGAGATAGCTAGCAAAAATAAACTCAAGTCTAATTTCCAACCTTCTAATAATAAGGATATCAAATACTCTAAATGCTTGAGTTCGGGGCACATTGCACCTCAATATCTAAACAAAAGGGCAAATATTATATGTAATAATGAAAAAGTGGTGACTGAGGATGAGTGATAATGATGAGATGCTCAAGTTGGAGGATGCTAGTGATGGTGATGGTGATAGGGGTAGAGTACCTAGAAGAAGGTGAAGCACTTGTTGCGAGGCTCGCTCTTAATACACAATTTAGGTGGATGATATAGTGCGGTAGAGAGAGAATATTTTTCATATTAGATGTTATGTTAACAACAAAGTGTGTAATATGATTATAGATGGAGAGAGTTGTACCAATGTAGCTAGTACCACCATTGTTGAGAAGTTGGGATTGTCTATGATAAAACATCTTAGATCTTATAAGTTAAGTGGATGAATGAATGTGGAGAGGTTAAGGCTAACAAGCAAGTCCTGTGAGCTTTATACTATTCGGAGGTATAGTGATGAGGTGATGTGTGATGTTGTTCCTTTGTATGCTAGACATATCTTGTTGGGAAGGCCATGACAGTATAATATGAAAGTATATATATATGATGAGATTAAGAATAGGTATTGCTTTGTCAAAGATGGAAAAGTAGTTACTCTTGTTCTTTTAACACCAAAACAAGTATATGAAAACTAATTGAAGTTAAAAGGTGAGGAAGAAAAGAAAAAGAAAGAGGGGGAAAATGAGAGTAAAACTAGAACTTCAAGAAAGAAAACGAATAAGAGAGAAAGTAGAGAGGTGACTGAAAATAATGAAAAAAAAGGTTGTCACAAGAGAAAAAAGATAGAAAGCCTATAGAGAGGAAAACAAAAGTGAAATCCTTCCTAGTACTTTCATGAAAATAATAAACCATGTTTTATGTGCATTCATAAGAAATTCTTTAGTAGTTTATTTTTAATATTTTAGTTTATAGTGAAAGTTTAGATGAGCATGTTGATCATTTGGGGTGTTATTACTATTTTGAGACGAACAACTTTATACTAATTTTAAGAGGTATACTTTTTGCATGGAAAAAGGTAATTTTTTTAGTTACGTTGTTAGTACAAAATGTATTGAAGTGGATGAAGAGAATGTAAAAACCATCAAGGAGCAACCAACGCTAAAAAAATAATTGAGGTAAGAAACTTTCATGGTTTAGCTAGTTATAGGTTTTGATAGAGATTTTAGTACATTTGTCACACCACTCACTGAAATTGTGAAAAAAGGATTGGATGTTATTGAGGGCATTGAATAAGAACACGCATTTAATATTATTAAAGATATGACGTGTTCTGTAACTACATGACTTTAACAAAACTTTTGAGTTTGATATTGTAAATGGTTTTAATCCACTAACCCTTTGGATTTAATTCATTTACCTATTGATGAAAGAGGTAATTTACATGGAAAGAAGAAGACTGAATTGGTGAGATCAATCTATGAGGATGTTTGTTTTCAAACTAAAAAGAATAATGAATATTATGCTACTCGAGCCAATAAAGGAAGATCAAGTCTTTTAGAAAATTAATGTAATGATTACAAACTAGACCTTCCATGTGAGTATAATGTTTTGCTAATTTTAATGTTAATGATCTTTCTATCTTTGATGCAAGTGAAGATTCGAAGTCGATTCATTTTGAAGAGAGAGGGAATGATTAGAATCATTGATGCGAAACCACGTAGGAATTGAAGATATGAAATCCACAATAGATTAGATCAAACCCAAGAAAACCAAAAATCAATGTTTGAAAGAAGCTCGAACCAATAAATTATTTGACCAATGAACCAAGACAATTGTAACAATATCTTGACCCCGTTATCACAAAATTTATGAACTTTACTTGAATTGTTGAACACCACAAGAATTTAATTTTTGATAAGTTCAGAATTAATGGATGAAGAACGAGAAGAAAGCAATATGCATTACAATTCATCTTTCAATAATTATGTGTTTTTACAATGAATGGAATGAGTCTTATTTATATGGAACCTATAAAACCTACTTAAAAATGGAATTAAACTCTAAAAATAACAAAAGATATCACAAAATAGAGTTTTCACTGATTACGTGAAATTTGGAAAAATACCCTTCTAGAAATGTATTATATGGCCGCATAGTGAAACTGCATGCGACCGCATAAGCCATTCTGATGCCTTCAACTTGATTTTGGTATACGTGCATGTAGCCGTACCCAGGTTTGTACTATGCGATCGCATTGTAGTCCGTCTTGCCTCCAAGTTTTAAGTTCTTGATTCCAATGCATCCCAACTTGTTTCACCTTCCATGCCTAATATAGAACTTGTTCTTTGATTTATTAACTTCACCCCTTGGACTCCATAACTTGCACAAGTGAATGAAAGACTTCATTGACTCTATTTGATCTCGAATTTGTCCTTAGCCTCTTCTCAACATACATCGAACCCTGGATAGCTTGTTGCCTTCCTTGGATCCCATCATTCCCTCCCTTTTCGGAATAATTCGATCTTGAATCTGTACCAGTATCAAAGAAAGCAAGATAAGAAACAACGAAAATGAAAATTATCATAAACTTACCTTAAATATCCAAATTGTGGCCATTGGTTTCAATCCTTGCAATGGTTCATCTCCTCTATGATGTAATCTTGACCTTCTTTGCATTCAAACAAGTCATTTTTACCTAAACACCCAAACCTAATCATCTGGTTCGAGTACTTTACGCTTCTTTCTTTAACTACCTTGAAATATATATAATTTAATCCCCTGCTTTCCATCCAAATTACCACTTACAATAATAATTAAATGAATTAAATAAAATAAAGTTAACGAATTTAAATCATAAATCATATGAAACCATGTAGTAGAAGTAATAGAGGATACTAAATTGGTTTCCAACATATTCCATAAATTCGAACCAAAATATTAAAATAGATTGGAGGGAATGATTTGAAGTTAAAATACTTCCCTCAATTCCCAAACATATTTAGCGCAATATGGGAGATAAAAGATGATTGAAAATGGTAGAAAATTCACGTGGTAAAATACACCAAAACTAAGGGCATGTTCTCTTTGCCGTTTTCAAGTCGTTTTCTGTTTTCAATTTTTTAAAACAGTGAAAACGCGTTCTCTTTCCTATTTTCGAAAACGCATTTCTGAAAATGAAAAAAAAAATGTATTGAAAACTAAAAACGACCAAAACCACGTTTTGGACATTTTCAAGCAAAAAACAAGGTTCCTTTCAAAAACACGGGAAACACATTTTCTGCCTTCTCTCTCTCTCTCTCTCTCTCTCTCTCATGTAAGCTAGGGCGCACACTAGAGATCAATCCCACAATCTGAAGCTTCGATTGGTTTTCCGTTTCCGATCTCAGTACCCATAATCCAAAGCTTCAATTGGTTTTCCATTTTCGATCTCAGGTACCCATAATCCATTTCTTTGCTTGCTATTCTATTTCTTTTCCATTTCTTTGCTTGCTATAGAACAGGAAGAATGTGTAGAACAGGGAAATTTTAATGGGGGTCCGAATGGGGGCTTAAATTAATTGCAGAGTTCTAGAGAGAAAGAGAGGTACTGAGACACTGAGTTCTAGAGAGAGAACAATAGATACACAATGGGATTTGCAGCCCTTTTGTATATATCAGCTGCGTTTCTTACGATGAGTTCTGTATCTAAAGCCTGCCTGCCTACCGTCGGACCGGGCAACTCTACTGGCCTTCAAGGCTACCCTGTATGAGCCCCACTTGGGCATTTTCAACTCGTGGACAGGCTATGATTGTTGTCACAACTGGTATGGAGTGAGTTGTGACCTAGAGACTCAACGAGTGGCTGATATCAACCTCCGGGGGGAATCGGAGGACCCTATCTTCGAAAAAGCCCACCGGACCGGTTATATGACCGGGACAATTTCACCGGAGATTTGTAAACTCACTAGACTTTCAAGCCTACATTGCAAATTGGAAGGGCATTTCGGGAACAATCCCACCATGTATTGTTTCATTGCCATTCCTCCGAATCCTCGACTTGATCAGAAACCGGCTCACCGGAGAAATCCCGGCTGATATCAGCAGACTGAATATAGATTTATTTTTACTCTTTATTATGTTTTTTTAGGGTGACATTCATAAACTAGTGTTAGATGTAATGTATTCTACGTGAGTTTTCTCATACATTTGGACTACCAAAGTCACATAAATTGCTCAGTTTATATAAGCTAGACCATTATTTTTTGTGTTTCTTCCAAGTAGTTCAATGGACATTCTATTTCAAAGTATTATCATGTCAGTCACAATATCTTAATACAAATTAACATCCGGGAAGTTTGACCCTCAACATATCTTTTGCAAGCTTGTGCAACTCACCATCGTCTACATTTCACAAAAAAACGTCGTTTTTATTTTTTGGCTCTCAATTTAAAAACTTTATCCATGTAGTGATTATGATATCTTTTTTGGAGTTTGCAGCTTATTACGGACGTGAACATTGCTGTTACAGTTGAAGCAATCCAAACAATTGGAAATCTTGCCAGTGTCTAAGAACCCATTTCTCAGCAAATTCTCGCTTCTTATTTCCTGTATTACTGGTTAGTATAGACACCAATGTCACGCTCATATCCAATGTGCACAATTGATTTTGGGACCTAAAGTTTATTCCTTTAATCATATCATCTATGACTTGGAATATGGATGTGCGGATCCTTTTTTGAACTGTAAATTTGCCATGGAAATATATCAATGAGATCTTGGACTCATGCCGAATTGAAGCCCATTTATTCTGCCACTCTTATGTCTTAATAGGTTTTGAGGTTCAAAAAGATCCATAAACTCTAGATTTGGATAAAACTCATTTTGGCCCAAACCTTTTAGAGGGCTTATTTGATTGCACAATATACCTAAATAGTAATGTGAAAATCATGTGGGAAAATTACAGCACTACCGTATGTAATGACCTTTGTAATGAAAAATTAGCTATATTATAATAAATCTAGGAATAGAGATATATGTGACTATTGAGAATAATTCTTATAACCTTAATCATGATTATTTATTTCCCAAACTTGATTATTTATCATTCTTTGAGATGGTTATATTAATCTCATCCTCCCACCCAGTTTGCAAGTTTAATAGTCCACTCCTTGTTTCATTCTTTGAGATGGTTATAACTAATCTCATCCTGCCATTATCATTCTTTGGGATGGTTATTTTAATCTCATTTTAAATTTGTCATTTTGTACAATGTTATGCTATAAAATTCAGGTAATCGGGATAGTTTTCTTTTACTTAGAGTTGATATAAGATTGACATGTGCCGATGGAAGGACTTATACATTTCATGATAATTTGATTCATATTGAATATAGAACATGGGTGGTCACTGAGTTAGGAATAAGGAACCAATGTCATGGTCGGATGAGAATGAACACGCTTTTATCGAAATTCTTTACGAGAAATTGAAATCAAACGCATTGCAATGTTTTACATTCACGAAAGACGAATGGGGCAGAATCAATGAAACCATGGTAGCTTCAACAAAAATGGACTACGGCATAGCTAGACTAAAGGGAAAGTGAACCATTTGCGTAAGATTCATCACATATTCTTCGAACTTTTGAGACATACA
>CAIGRB010173744.1:42167-55751 GCA_903798255.1 Fraxinus quadrangulata
TTTTTGAACAGGGGAGTGCATATACGTGTGGAAAATGATGATGAAGTCGATGAGGTTTCAAACACTCGTCGGCGTGATGAAATTGGTACGTCAAGTGAACGCCGTCGTAAGGAACCTAAAATCAGTAAAAGTGATAAACTCGAGGCCTGCATGGCACGGTGGTCATCTACAGTTAGTATGAGGAATGAAAAAACTTAACTTAGAACACAATACCTAAAAGAAAAGCTTGCAAAAATACAAGGAAAATCGAATAATCAATCGGATAGTGAAGTTAGTAGTCCGGATCTTTATTCAAATGTTATATGCATGGATATCTTAAACAATATGGAAGGGGTGTCCAATGAGATTTATGTGAAAGCAATAAAGGCTTTTAAGGATCTCGATTTCAGGATGTCGTTTGTGAAGATGCCAGAAATAAGGAGAGGACCTGTCTTGGAACTACTTTGATATGATTGTTGTTTTAATTTCTCTAGTATGTTATTGTTTTGATTTGTGATGTGGAAGGTTGAACTACTGTGTTATTTTCACAACTACTTTTGTGAACTTACTTGGTGATGTACTGTTTTCATATATGAATTTCGTGATGTTGTTGGTTGTAGAACTGAAGTTATTTTCTATTTTAATTTCTCAATGTTCTAGATTACTTGTTTTATTTAATTACTGTCGGGATATTTTGTTCACAGTATGGATGATAATGTGAATACCGACGATTCCATTGATGATGATTCAAGTGATGATGATTTGTTATTCATGGATTAGTTTGATGCAAACTTTGATGGTTTAATGATGCTTAATATGATTGTTGTTTACAAAGTAAGTACCATCAGCAGGATACTTTGTAGGACATCATTGCTTACGAGATAAATGTACATACTAGAAATTCTAAATGGACATCCGGACGTATGCTATCGTAACTTTCGTATGCAGAAACACGTTTCCATGAATTTTTGTGATATGTTGAAAGAGAAAGGATTGTTGGAAAATGGAAAAAAGTGAGTGTCAAGAAGGGTGTTGCTATGTTTCTGATGATTATAGGGCACACTACACGATATAGTATTATTAGTGATAGATTTCAGCATTCCAACAACACGATACACAAATGGTTTAAACGAGTGATAAGGGCTGTTTGTTCATTTGAGACAGAGATAATCCGACCCACAAATCAAGATGTTGTGCATGAGCGAATTTTGAGCAAATATCCTTTCTTTAAGGATTGTATAGGTGTAATAGATGGTACACATGTTGCAGCTTGGGCACCTGCATCGAGATAAACATCTTTTCGTGGTAGGAAAACAAATATAACACAAAATGTGATGTTGATATGTGATTTCGATATGAAATTCACGTTTGTGTATTCTGGTTGGGAAGGCACTGCTAATGATTCTCGAGTATTTGTTGACGCAGTCACAAGAACATCGAACAACTTTCTAATGCCACGGGGAGGTATATTCTTGTACTTCAAATAATTATTGTGAATGTATCTATAGTGTTCTACTATGTGAGTCGTATTATTATTTTATTTTTTTTACAGATCAGTTTTATCTTGTTGTTTCTGGTTATCCAAATATGCTTGGATTTCTTGCCCCTTATCGAGGTCAAAGATATCATCTGCGTGACTATGTTGGACGGGGAAGACTACGTGGAAAGGAAGAATTGTTCAACTACAGACACTCTCGTGCCGTAACATTATTGAACGTTGCATTGGAGTTTTAAAGGCAAGATTTCCTATTTTGAAATTGATTACCAATTATCCTCTTAGTAGACAAAGACAAATTCCTACTGCATGTTGTACAATAAACAACTTTATTCGCCAGGAGCACGTTTTAGATAGGTTGTTCGCTGAGTATTCAGAGGAGAATATAGTATTTCAAGATATACCGGAGTAAGGTCAAGATCAAGAAATTATACATTTTGATGCTAGTCAAACAGCTCAAATGGGACAAGTCAGGGATCAAATTGCTACACACATGTGGAACGACTACTCAAGATGTCGTACATGACTCCGTAGATTTATTTTATATTTTGTGCAGTATCTGCTTGTTTTGTCATGACACGTATATTTCTAATCGTGTTGAATTAACTGTTTTGCCAATAATTAAATTTATGTTGTGTTTTTTACATCTTTATAAAAATATTTTAAGATTCACCAACTTCAAAATTTATATGTCATTTAATACTATATTAAAATTGAACTATTGAAATTTATTGAATAATCAGATTTCTTGAATAAAATATTATAAAAAAATTTTCTCAAAATTTCAAAATAAACGCATTTTCCATTTTTATGTTTTGAAAAACAGTTTTTCAGAATAACAAACAGAACGCATTTTCAGCAATTTCAAAATAGACACTCAAAACATAAAACACAAAATGAATTTAAAACTGAAACACGAAGAGAACAACCCCTAAGGTTTCAGAACCATGTTTTTGGCAATAAAACTCAAAAAAACTTGACACTTATATAGTGGAATATGTACTCTCATTGTGATCGAGATTGGGGGCCATAAGAGTACAACGAAATGCAGACTTTGAAATGTGAAAAACCAAGGTGATTCAATCATGAAGATCTTAGATTTCTCTTTTTGAAGTACGAATTCTTGAACCGAAATTATGTTCAAACATGTTGCAATTTCTTTCGCTGTATAAATAGGTAAAAACAAGTGACACGAATAGCAGAGGTAGAAGGATCAAAATCCAACAATGCTACGAAACAAAATGGCAGACGAAGAAAGCAATGCCGTGAAACAACCGTGCATTTGAACATGATTATTAATACAAACAGACAAGAAGCAACAGCAAACAAGGGCCAGCACTAAGTGGAAATCAGATGTTCACTTGTCCAATCTTATCTTTAATTCAAACCCCTAACTATACCATTCTCACTATGTCGTCCATAATTTCCAATGTAACTCTGAAGTCGCACCTCATACAATAAAAAATGAGGTCCAAAAACTCAAAAAGCAAATATTCTTGATCAACTGGCAATTCGGTCCTCATTCAAGCAGGAGGTTCGTTGCGAGTAACCCTTTATGGCATGTTTAGTACCATGAACATTATTAAAGACGACGTACGAAATATCAAACATTCCTTGAATATACAACGAATCATTTGTAGTCAATGCATCGAGTTCATAGCACCACATCTAGTGTACATTTTAAGGTTGTGGAAGGAAAAATAGAAAGCACAAATGTTAATTCATGCAGAAAATCAAAGATAAGTCACTTCTAAGTTGTTAATCAACTGGAATATCAACTTGACACCTTTGCAAATGCTACGAGATAAGCAAACTTGTAGTAAATATGATACATGTATCTATCAACTTGTTGACGGTATAGTAAATTATTAGAAAATAGATTCAAAATAACGATATTTTGATAAGTGAAAACAACATAACAAAGTTTAAACAACTTGAAATGCACTGCTCAAATATGCACTATACTAATTGAACTGGTGGAGAAACGGGAACTGATGGAATCAAATAGGGATGTCGAATTTAAGATTTTGTTTTCAAACACAAATATTTGTAGTTTATCCATTTTTGCAGCCCCTATCGTAAACAGACCTCAAATCCAAATTCAAAAACTACACATTCTGAGAACATAGTGCACAACTTCAGAACCTTCTAGCATAAAACACTAATATGAAATGCCTTTTCCAGTATATAACCATGTGAACAATTATAGTGAGTTGCACAATAGAACAGCACTATTAAATGAGAGCCGTGTAGCTATAACCTTCCAATTGATAGCAAACAGACATTTCTCCCTGCATTTCTACAAGAAAACATCATGATGTCATCAAAAATATTTAAACCACTGTGCAAGCACTTATAACATGGAGCACAAGTTTCTAATCTTCATAGTCAAAACACTAATATAGATTGCCTTTTCCAGTATATAAACGTGTGAAGCTGATTGTGAACAATTATAGTAAGTTGCACAATAGAACAGCACTACTAAATGAGAGCCATAAAGCTATAACCTTCTGATTGATAGCAAAAAGACATTTCTCCCCATATTTCTACAAGAAATCAACACATCATCCAAAATATTTAAACCACCGCACACAGTGACAACATGGAGCACAAGTTCACAATCGTCAAAGACAAACACTAATATGGATTTTCTTTCCCAGTATGCGAAGCTGATTTTGAAGAATTATAGTTAGTTGCAAGATGCAGAAGCACTATTAACTGAGAGTCCTATAGCACCTTCCAATTGATAGAAAACAGATATTTCCCCCCACTTCCACAATAAAATAATATGTTACCATCCAAAATATTTAAACCATCATCCAAGTAAATAAGATCAACTTAGAGAGGTAGCCATTTAGGCAAAATTTTCAACAGGAATAAAATCTCTATTTTTTCACAAAAATGCCTAACTTCAACGGTAGGATATTAATGATGCGCCCTTCGAAAAACGGTCCACAAAAACATGAACTCATACTTGCAAACTTTAATAAAATAAACTGTAATAAGAAGTCAGAAGTTCAAAGGTAAAAATAAACTTTAATAAATGACTAAACATAACAACAGTGGTGTCATACTAACTACAAATTGCAAAAATGCAGAGAAACAAAGAAAACAATAAGAAGTCAGAAGTTCAAAGGTACTTTGGTGGTGCATAGGGCGTTGTACCTTCTACTTCCTAGTTCCCAGAAGCCATTAATAACAATACCAGCCTTTTGCATACTGAATTATTTGCACCGTTTATTCTTCTTCTTCAATTTTTTTTTTCCCATTCACTAACAAGATATCACTGCAGCAATAATTCTTCAACAAAAGACAAAGCTCAAGAACCTTCATTGACTACTACAAATCCATTTATTCACAATGGACGATAACAAAGTCTCCCATCAACATTGATTCTCTTCATTACAACAAAGCCAATTGCTATACTGGCAATCGGCCATCTTCTGTTTATATCATTAACTTCAAAACTTCATCCTCCACTCATAGAGCCGAAACCTCATGACAACAAGCCGCTCTTTCAACTTACTCAATAATCCAAGCTAGAATTAGAAGTGGAGGATCTACCGCAGCCAAAACAAGCAAACAAGCTGTGTAGAATCCTCCTGAATACACCCGTCTCCCGTGACACATTCCCTCTAGAGCCCCACGAAATCCTTCTTGGAACACCATTATTATTAAACCCACCATCCATCTCAGTATATACCACTGGCAACTGCCTCTCCCCGTCCCTTCTCTCTCCCGAAAACCGGCCCACAGCAAACCCACCACCGGGCAATCTCCATATCGTCAATCCAACAGTCTCATCAGCATTCCCCACCACGTTTACTTCTCTGTTAACTTCACTTGGATTGCTACTTCTATTACTATAGTTATTATTATCAGTCGGCAACTCGTGTCTGCAAACTGGACACGAATTCCGCAATGAAAGCCATGGTATGATGCAATCCTGATGGTATAAATGCTTGCAAGGCATTTCTCGAGCCTCACTTTGCAGCTCGAAAGCCTCCTTACAAACTGCACAGTGACACTCAGTGTCTATATGCTCATCAATTATCTCAATCGTTGGCATCGATTCGATAGCAGCCTTAGCTGCCGGAGGATTAATGTCGATTCTCCCGATACCATTCGCTTCAATTTGGGCCAACTGGTCTAGCAATCTGTCAAAACCTGATCCGAGTAAAAACTCAGACATACTAGAAGGCAGCGGCCGCAAACCCGTCCCAGTTCCATCGTCGTAATACAGTTCGAATCCTCCAGCCGCCGCTCCATCTCCTCCCTCATTAGGTCCACGAAGAACGATGACCGGGTTAAAGGGTGACCGGTTACCCCCATTCCTGAGACTCCTTCTGAGCCTCGAGCTGGATCCCGACCCCAAGCCGGGACTTGAGTCCGGGGTTTGCACCATGTACATGGAGGCGGTGGGGAAGCGGCGGCGTCGGTCAGGAGTGTTGATTTCTTCGACAAACCCACCATTACAATCGGGGCAAGTGATGGAATCTACGGTCCAAACGCTAACGAATCGGTTACATCTGTAACACCAGTATGATGAAGACACCGACATCTATAAATTTTCTTGAAGAAAATGAATCTTTACAGAAAAGAATTCCAACTTCAGATCTGAAAATGTCAAATTTTTTAAAAGAAAATGAAGATTAAGACTAAACCGTATCTTAAAGAGGAATGGAGCCTGAATGGTCTTTGGGCATTGAGAAGAGGAAGGAGAAAAGGCTGATTGGTCATGAAGAAATTTTAAGTATAGGAAGAGGGCGAGTGGAAAATTATTGTGTGAAATGATTTAAATATTCTAAAATCTTCGGTGCTTGTTTGTCTTCCATTTTGGGATAATAAATAGAGTTTTGAATAATATTTTTTAAAGAATGCGTGGTTGAAAAGTAAAGTAATTTTATTAATTTATGTGTAGAATATTTTATTGAGTAAATATGTGGTAGAGATTGTTTACTGTAGCAAACAATATTTAATAAAATGAATGACAATTTCGGGTGTGTTTGAGCCCTTTAATTTTGAAAAATTTATTCTGAAATAGTACATTGATGGAGAACGTGTGATTAAAAATAAAGAAAATTTTTTTGATTTGCGTGTAATATTATTTTAATAAAGAATGTGTGATTAAAAATGAGTACTGTAGAAAAAATAATGTGGTAGAATGTAAAATAATGGATGACAAATAGAGGCATAATAAGCGCCTACTTTATGGTCATTATTTGAAAAAATAATAATATTTTATTTTATTGAGTGAATTTACACTTGAAAATGAATAAGTACAAAAAATAGTTTTCAAATAATCGTCATCAAACGCGAGCTAAATATGAAAATTCAAAATTTTTTCCTATTTTTTAATCACACATTCTCCAATAAATCACTATTCAAAAATTCAATTTTCTCAAAATAATAACTATCAAACGGAGACTAAATATATCCACATCACAACTTTTAGCCATTGTTTGACCTCCATTATTTTCAAAATATATTTTTCTCTCTTCTTTTCAATTACAAATTTTTCAATAAAATAATATTACACGCAAATTCAAAAATTTTCTTTATTTTTTAACCACACATTCTCTATCAATATACTGTGACCTATGGCTGATTATCACTTTAAACTTTTGATTATAAAAAACAAGTTCATTTTATTATTTAACAAAATTATAGTTTTTCAAAGTATGCGAAAAAAATTGATCTATGATTGTCAAAAGATCAAAAACTATCATAAAAAATCAGACTGATGAAGGAGATTAAGATCGAAGTCACATTCAAAAACTTAAGAGCCAAATTTAGGAGTAAGACCAAAGACTTGATTTCTTAGCTAAAGTGTAAAGGTACTAACAAATATATGTCAATGAATACTTCAACTCAAAATCATTTTATGCATTAAAAACAATTTTGTGCATTAAAAGTCATTATAAATCAATATTTTGATCAAATATAAATATGACTTTCAAAATGATATTTGAATTTCAAAATTATTTTTCATCTTGAAAAGTGAGTTAAAAATAATTTCCAAAAATGCCTTTTAAAATCTTCAAATCAGATTAAAGCCAAAACGTAAAAAGATCAAAACGTTGGACGGTCGACCAGATGGCGATTGAATGACCAAAAGGGCAGTCAACCGAAAGTTTTTAACGATCCAAAATTTGACCGTTCTGACATCTAATTTTTAAGGTACAAACGACTATATTTGTCATCCAGACAAGGGACAGTCTACTGGATGAGTCATCAAAACTCCCAGATCTTTTTTTGACGTTTTGAACTTTATAAATACATCTACTTCTTGCATTCAATACAACATTATTCAAGAGTATCAAAGTGAGATATTTTTTGAGAGATTTATTTAAACTTATATTTGCATTCATTTCATTTGTTTCTTCATATAAATTTTTTTGATTTATTCAAACTCTTTAATCATCATCTTTTATCAAAAGATTTTATCTCTCTTTTTATACTTAACTTATTTCTATTACTTATAAAAGATATATATATTTTGAAGAAAATCTTGAACTTACATTGCATATATTTCTTCTACAACTTGACATTGAAAATTTTGATTAATTGAATCAAACTTATATAATCATCAAATTCATTAAAGTTTCTCATCTCTTTAGTAAATAATTTATTACAATCATTCATTAAAAAAGATATATATTTTTGAGAAGATTGTTAAACTTATATTACATTTATTTCTTCTTCATCTTCTAATTAAAATTTTTTGATTGATTGAATCAAATTTCTAATTATTATATATATCAAAGTTTTTCATCTAACACTCGAACTATCATTTATTGTTATTCATTGAAGTGATCGTCTCTCTTAATATTTAATTTGTTTGTATTATTTATCAATAGATGAATTTCATTATAAAATCAATTTGATAAAGTATGGGTCGTGTTGAAATCCCGTAAAGATCAACATTGCATAAGGATCGATACTCTTTATTGTGTAAGTTATGTTGATGACGTAAAGTTCAATAGTATGGGGTCATATTGAGGTCCCATTAAAGCTCAATAGTAGGTCGTGTTGAGATCCCGTAAAACTCAACATTGGTATCCTCATGATTAGTTATCCTTAGATTATCAATTGGCATCAGAGTAAGGTACTCATTTTGAAATTAAGATTCTACAATCTTGAATAATGACTAACCACATTTTTCAAAATCTTGAGGGGTATTCTACAAATAGTCCTCGTTTCTTTAATGGTACTCCTTATAACTATTGAAATACTAGAATGACGATATTTATTCAACCAATATATTATATTTAGGTAGATTATATTTAGTAATTTAGTAATTACTCATGTTACAACTAACAAAATGAAAGAAACTAAGATTAATCTCTTAGTTAAAGATTTTGAAAATTTCTTTATGAGAAAGAGACTAAACCAATTTTTGACACGATCACTCGTTTTACTCAATATTGTTAATGCCCTCAAAGGTTTTGATCGAAAATTCACTCACGATGAACTTGTGAGTAAAGTATTTAAGTCATTCTCGAAAGAGTGGAATTTATTGAGAATGTTGATAGAAAACATCAAAGATTAACACACATCTATTGGAAGATCTCTATAAAACATTGATAGCATATGAGCTAAATAGCAGCGAGACAAAGGAGAAAACAATGAAAAAGTAAAAAAGAGGAAAGACGCCAAATTACTTTAAAATCCGTAGCTGATGAAGACACTTCAAGCTTTCATTGAATGATGAAAAACTTGATAATCTAGTTCTTCTGAAGAAATGGAAAAGTTTTCGTAATAAATCGTCGATTCTGAAAGGAAGAAGAAAATGGCGAAGAGAAGAATAGATTTATAAAAAAAGAAAATACTTTAATCAACATAGGATGAGAGTGATGATGATGACCATGAAGAAGATTTTCAATCAAGAGGAAATTGCCAACATGTGTTTCATAGCTATTGATGATGAGATAAATTCAAACGAAACTGTTCGTATGATGAATTATCTACCTCTTATGATGAAATTATTGAAAAAATTGAAAAACTTATTTTAAATCATTCGATCCTTAAAAAGAATAATTCTTTATTGGAAAATGAGGTAAATAAATTTTTGAAAAATCAAAATGATTTTTTCGATTATTATTATTTAATTAAGGAGAATTCTTTTTTACAAGAAATTTTTTTAGATTTGTCTCAAATTGTTCACAAATTTACTCAATGCAAGAAAAATTTTGATTTAATATTTGGTGAACAAAAAATTATTTTTGATAAAAGAGAAATTAGAAACAAACCATTTTTAAAATAAAAATCTCTTGAAAATTTTTTTGTTACTTCCCTCATTTCTAATGTCACGTGTAATTTTTGTAATAAAATTGGACATGTAATTTTTTGTTGTTTTATCCAAAAAGAGATTATATTTTGAAGACAGTTACAAGTAGATTCAAAAGTCTACTAATACTATCTATCAAGAATCCAAGGTTGAGGGTGGTAGACGAAAAATTGAATTATTTTTTGTATGTACCAAAGAAAATAAAACGTAAATAAAGCTTTATTGTCAAATTTCAAAATAAATGATAGTGGTTATGATACTTTTGGAGATAATGTCAAATGAAAAATGATTGACATTGAAATTATTGGTAATCATTCATCTCCATTTATTGAAAATATTTTCTTAGTAGATAACGTTAAACGTAATCTACTTAGTTTTAGTCAATTATGTGATAAATGTTACCATATCAAATTTGATTCTTTCAAGTGTCTTATTGAGGATATTATATCAAAAGAAGGTGATGTTTCTAGGAAGGCGAAGTAAAGATATTTATGTCATAAATACTAAGTTTGAATGCAGAGAAAAATATTTATCAATTTTAAAATATAATATTTGGTTATGACATAAAATATTAGGTCATGTTGTATAGATCTACTTTAAAAAGTTTCAAAAATTTTTTTATTAAAAATTTGTCAAATTTGAAATTTGAGAAAGACAATATTTGTAATGCATGAAAAACAAGTAAAAAGTTCTTTTAAAACTAAAGCAACATTCTTCAACTAACAATCTTTTTAACTTTTCCACATGAATATTTTTGGACAATCTAGAATCATAAACTTAAATGGTAAACATTATACTTTCGTCATTATTGATGACTTTTCTACATTTACTTGAATCCCATTCTTTAATCAAAAGGATGAAGTTTTGAATGCATTTGACCATTTTTGTAAAAATGTTCAAAATAA
Source organism: Fraxinus quadrangulata (assembly GCA_903798255.1). NCBI lineage: Eukaryota > Viridiplantae > Streptophyta > Magnoliopsida > Lamiales > Oleaceae > Fraxinus > Fraxinus quadrangulata. The sequence continues at coordinate 52,837 of CAIGRB010173744.1, forward strand.
AAAGGGATACACTATTACTATCATTAGAAGTGATCATGGCGAAGAATTTCAAAATATTGCATTTAATATTTTTTGCAAAAAATTATGGCTATAAACATAGTTTCTTGACTACTAGAACTTTTCAATAAAAAGGTGAAGTAGAAAGGAAGAATCGCACATTATAAGAAATAACTTGAATTATGAAAATTGTTTACCACAATATTTTTTAACAGGGTCATTAACATCGTTTGCTATATTGTAAATAAATTTTTTGGTAAGTCAAATGAAAACAAAAACTCCATATGAATGTTTGAAAGATAAAGTTCCCAATATCGATTACTTAAAATTTTTTGGTTGCAAATATTTTATCTTATGTACACTAGAGAAAATTTGGGAATACTCGATTCAAAGTCCGATATTGAAGTTTTTTTTTTTTTTTTGGTTATTCATTTACAAGCAAAGATTATCGAGTCTTCAATAAAAGAACTTTGGTTGTTGAAAATCCATGCATATAACACTTGATGAAACTAATTCTCTTGATCAAGAGAAAGGTATTAATAATTTTATAGGTTTGGAGATTCCTTTTAAGCAAATAAAATTCAAAAACAAAACAAGGAAGATTCTAAACATGTTGAAGATCAACATGAGTAAGAAGCAAATGTGCAATAAGATGAAGAAGAATCTTTTGAAGTATAAAGTGATCAATCTCTATCTAAGTAATGGAGTTAAACAAAGTACATCATTGACATGCTCAATAAGTTTGAAATGAAAAAGTTGAAATCAATGAGTTTATCAAACAAATTGAACAAAAATGATTAAGGTACTTCCATAGAAATAACAACATTTCGAGGTATGATTGGATCTCTCATTTACTTAATTGCAAATAGACTCGATATTATACTTAGTGTGTGATAATGTACTAGATTTCAACCTAATACTCAAGAATCATACATTAGTGCTGTGAAACGAATTTTAGATATCTTAGTAGCACTAAAACATTATATCATGATATCTTTAATACACCCAAAAAGTGAGATATTGTATTAGAATTTGTAAATACGAAAATCAATTGGCTGATACTCTCACTAAACCTCTAATACTTGATAGATTTTCATATATTCAAAGAGATTTGAGAATTATCGATGAATTTGAAGTATGTGACTAAATTGAATTCATACTAAATGTTCTTGTATAATTCTATGTGCATAATTGGATGGAATTTATATTAATTTACCCAAATGATTATGCTTTTGTCATTTCATCACTCATACTTTGATTATTATTTTATTATAAATGTGATGATTATCCTCTTAAACTTGCATATATTTGACATTTTGTGCTTAATTGAGGAGTAACATATTACTATGGTTGATTTAAATTTTTAATTTTATATGTCATACTCTTTTTGTCATATGTGCAACCTTTTTACTTATACTAAAAAGAGAAATTAAGTAAGTTTTGAAAAGTATTTAAAAGGGGGAATCTTTTATTGATTCTTATGATCATGTTTTGATCTTAAATACAATAACTTTTTGCTTATGACAAAATGGAAAAAATATATGAGATGATATGTTTGATGAGAATGTGATAATAAATGAATATGATCAAAATACTTACTTGATAAACATATGATTTGAAATGAATGGCTATTGGTTTATAAAAGATAGGGGGAATATATGTGTTACATGCAAAATCTAAGATTTATATTTTTTATCAACTGTTCAATATTACTTTGTAAATCATCATATTTGTCATAATAAAAAAAGGAAAATTGTTGACCTATGTTGATTATAACCTTAAAGTTTTGATTATAACAAATAAATTAATCTTATTTACTAATAAGTTGAATTCAAGTGATTATAGTTTTTCAAAGCATGCGATAGAAAATTGATCGATGGTTGCCAAAAAATCAAAAGTTATCATAAAAAATTAGACTCATGAAGGAGGTCAAGATCGAAGTCATATTTAAGAACTTAAGATCCAAACTTGGGAATAAGACCAAAGACTTGATTTCTTAGCTAAAGCATAAATGTACTAACACTTTGATATATGACAATAAATGCTTAAATTCAAAATCATTATATGCATTAAAAATTTTTTTGTTCATTAAAAGTAATTCTAATTTAATGTTTTGATCAAATATAAATATGAATTTTAAAATGATATTTGAACTTAAAAAATATTTTTTATCTTAAAAAATTAGTTAAAAATACTTTCTAAAAGTCCATGTCCTTCAAAACCTTCGCATCGGATTAAATAGGGCCAAAACATAAAAAGACCAAAACTGTTGAACGGTCGGCCGACTGGCCAGAAGAGGTGGTCAACCGGAAGTTTCCAATGGTCCAAAATGTGACCGTTCTGACCTCTGATTTTTACTGTACAAACTGCTATATTGGTTATTCGAACAAGAGGCGGTCGACAGAACTCAATTCGAACTCCCAGATTTTTTTGACGTTTTGAACTCTATAAATACCTCTACTTCTTGTATTCAATATAACATTCTTCAAGAATATCAAAGTGAGATATCTTTTGAGAGATTTCTTTAAACGTAAATTTGCATTCATTTCATTTAGTTTTTCATATCAAAAATTTTGATTGATTCAAATTCTTTAATCATTATCTTCATCAAAAGTTTTCATCTTTCTTTTTGTATTTAACTTATTTCTATTACTTATAAAAAAGAGATAAATTTTGAATAAAATTTTTGAACTTATATTGTATATATTTCTTCTACTACTTCATATTGAAAAGTTTGATTGATTAAATCAAACTTGTATAATCATCATATTCATCAAAGTTTCTCATCTCTTTTGGTACGTAGTTTATTACAATCATTCATTAAAAGAGATATATATTTTTTAGAAGATTGTTGAACTTATGTTATATTTATTTCTTCTTCATTTTCTTATTGAAAAACTTTGATTGATTAAATCAAT
>CAIGRB010173797.1:3520-36321 GCA_903798255.1 Fraxinus quadrangulata
AGTGTGCGAAAACCATTACTTGAGCTCGAAGTGTCATTGCTAAGAATTAAAATGTTTTACCTTTACAATCAAGCCAAGAGAAGTCTAGTTACACCGTCTTCGATAAATTTTGTGCGAGCGCTCGATTTGTAACTTGATTTGAGATGACGTAAAACTTGTCTTCATGAGTGCTCGATCAATCTTCGTTTGAGCTTCCTTGATTGACAACTTCTCGTTCAATGGTTTTGACTCAATTTGCCAACATGTCAATCATATTAGAGATTAAATTAGAGATAAACATAAATTGTTTGTTATAATCAAAACACACGGTTTGATCATAGGTCAACAATTGTTACAATTATATATTTACTTCTATGATCTCATATATTCCGAGATGACATTCTTTTGCCTTTAGTGGAAAAGACAAATATAATAATTAAATTGCATGGTTTTGGGATCAACAAGAGAAGATCTAATAACTGAAACTTAGATAATGAATGCTCGAATAGATCCCTATGGTATCTCGAAAAAGCTTTGAACTTAATTATAATTGTATTAAAGTTCAGGACGTTCCTTTGAACCAATTAAGGCATAGTTTGACTTGGACTCGCAGATTAATTTTTCCCTATATATACAACCCTTTGGGATGATTTCTATATAGAAATATGCGATTCACGTTTTGGTGTGCGAGAAATTTTTTTAAAAGTTTGTTTTCTTAATTTTTTCTTAGTTCGTTCAATCTAGAATTCTATTTGTTGGTTTAATCAAAAGAAGGTGTGTACACGTTAGTGTAATCTTTATTTTGCAGAATACCATAGAAAGCTTAAATGTTTGAAGCATCAAGTTCTAGGAATAATAAAAAATGAAGTTAGTGATCTACTAAGATGGAGGTTCGTGATTCAAATCTAGTTCACAAATTGATTATCGAATTTGGGTAAATTTCAATTATTTACTTGGTTACAACATACACATGAATGTCTAGTAATGATTTTGAATCCTTGAATTAAAAAAAAAAAAAAAAAAAATTGTTACTCAATAAATTTTTGTTCTGCTTTCCAACAAATGGTATCACAGCAATCTGGATCATTTACGTGCTTGTTATTTTTGAATCATGATTTCATGTTAAAGTAGAGCTATGCCTAGAAATAAATGATTATATGATGATTAAACGATTTAAATGATTTTAAACTGTTTCGATTATTTGTAACAATTTCTTGATTATAATTAATTATTTCAAGTATGTAACAAGATAGGTGAATTATGACTTCATCATCTTAACTTAATTTTGTTATCCCATGCACAAACCTGAATATGCGCGAGTCACTCATATCCAGGTCGACCTTGGGGCGGGTTTGTGTCCATGTTGCTTGGGTTGGGTTGGATCTAAGTGCATTGGGTGTGAAATTATTTTTGTAGGTATAGCGATAGAGTTCAATAGTTGTTTAGATTGTTACTGTTAGATCCTTTATTTTATTTTTATTTTTTTTGCCGAAAGTTTAGATTAAATATTGGACTTGACACCAATTAGTTTTGAATTTATGTCATGAATCATTTTTGGCCACAAATAATTGTTAATTTATTGTTTATGAATACTTTAAATTGTTGTTTGAGATCCTATCATTTTAAATATCATGACATATAGATTTGTTAGCGATATCCTTTGTAAAATTATGAATATGGTGCATATCATTAGACATAGATTTTCCATCTATTAATTTAATATAGATTAAATGTTTCTAGAAAGGAACATCTGTAATAATTAAGCATTATATTAATTTCATTAATGTGAATGGTTTGTCATTATTTAAATATAAATTTATTGTTATAGATATTGAGTGAGGGATGTCGTTTATTTAAATAAAAATTCTCATTTGATCAATTCATAAGCAATGAAATGAGCTTGTTAATCGTTTGATTTCCCGTAAGTATATGGTATCACGAACAAGTAATAAAGTAATAAATATATATCGTTCCAACGATCGTATTTAATCTAAAATCAATAAACTCTAGCTCTAATCGAATATCAAATTTTATTTGAAGAGTTTATTCTAATTTTCTATTTGAACCAACAATTTTGTGAGCAAATTATCAAGCTTTTGTAAATTTAGATTAGATGTTACTAAGAACTCTAATCCCCTTATTAATTTGTTTCAATGTAATTAAATAACATAACAATATGTGCACATTTTTGTTGATTAATGTTCCTAAATTAATTAAAAGAATATCTCGATGTCAATTAAAATATATCCTCTCATTTGACTAACATATATTTCTATGACAGATTGAACATAAAAGTAGATACTCTAGAACATCTATAGAAATCATATAAAGCATAATGGTATATATCTATCATCTATCGAACTTCACAATGGTTGTTATAAAGTACTATATGTTCTATTATTTCTCCGAAAATCAATAAAATTCACAATCAATCAAATAGTGATCAAGTAATTGAAACTACATTAAATCTTATAACAATCGTCCAAAAAAATATATATATATTGAACGTCAAATTATCAAATTTATATTGTTCATCAATGCCTTAGTAATAGAAACCTTGGCATAGAATTAGAAAATTGCAAGGAATCATATTTCATTGGAAGAACATAATCCGGATTATTAATAAATTGAGACGATGAAAATGAATCTTGAAACCATAAATCTCTTCAATAGTTTCTTGATGAATCTCCAATTGCCCCTCCTCTTCTTTCACAAGATCAATGAATTTGCCTCTGTTTAATTGATATAATTGATCAATAATGGTGTGTGTTTCAATAACTACACCATATTTTGTGTATAGAGAGGGTGAAATTAGGTCAAGAATCACGTCGAAATCGGGTTCGAAAAGAGTTTCAATTGAAGTTGCATTTGAGGTTTTGCATGGTAATGTCTCTATGCATCCGTTATTGTTATAACTTTATTTTTCGATATCTAATTGAGTCGATTCAAAGTATTAGTGAGGTAATTCAAAGGTATACAACTTTACTTGAAATAGCATTTTTCCAATTCGAACGTTTACTATGCCAAAAATGAGTCTAAATTTTCCACTAAAAATCTGGAACACAACTCGTGTGATTGAAAATTGATTTGTAAAAATACTTTGATAATATTTTACTCATTTTTAACTTTTAGTTGCATCCAAATGACTCCTAACAATCTTCAATTATTATTTTACGGTCTGAATCAACTATTGAAAAGTTGCAACTAGGTCCCCCAAACTTTGGATTTCACAATTTTTCATCAATTTTTGTTTCTTTCTTTCAATTTCACATCCAATCATCGAATTTCACCAAATAATGAAATATAAAATAAGTTAGGCTATAATTAATCAAAAGAACTATTAAATATTATTTTTTTGGTCCCCAAAATAAGTGTGTGTCTCGTGTCGGTGATGTAATAGACTTCTTATATGAGGGCCAGGTGTTGAAATTACTTGATTGAATTCATTCATGAATAATGATATCTAGTACCACTGGTGCTACAACACCAATTTAGGTGACATTAGTGATAGACTCGATTAAAGGTAGAATTAAGTGTGTTTGATTGTCAATATTTTTCATGAAAATGTGTTTTTTTTTTTTTATATTCAAATTCATATTTTTATATTGTTTGATTGCTATTTTCTCTATGAAATTTTTTCCTATTTTTGGTCACATAATCATATTTTCCTCAAAATCATAGAAAATATTTTGGAAATTCTATTTGTACAATCTCGGTTGACAACCTCTCACATGCGTGTGGGGTCCGCATGTTTAAAAAATTCAAAAAAAAAAAGTGGACCCTCCCCATGTGAGAGATTGTCAACCTCGATTGTACAAGTAGCATGGCTCAAATATTTTCTCTACGAAGACTATGATTTTATTTTTGAGAAAATTCATGTCACTTGCTCACTCACGTCACCCTCTCTCTCATCAACCACCCACGGAAACGTTAACCTCCTTTCTCTCGAACCCACCAAAAAAAATTCAGGAAGAAGGTCACGCCATTGCTCAGATCAACAAGTATATTTCCCCTTTCCTTTTCGTTAGTATGTGTTTTAATATTCAGTTGCATCTATATGGAGTTTAAATTCGACAAAAAATGGCTAATTTAGACTTGCATCTTTGATTTGAAATCCTGCTCTTCCATAAGAGACAGGAATTGGTGAACCATTCAATCAATTTCAAGATCTAGAATTTTATTTTATACCGCGTGTATACATTTCTTGTGGGCCGAATTGAGTGGATTTATTGAAAAATTGTGTTATGTAGGTGTTTTGTTGCATCCTTTACCATCTATTTGATCTAAACCATATGAAATTTGATATTTGATTTCTGGGATATGATTAATTGTTTAATTCCAGCTTCTTCTTGTTTTGGGGCGAAGGTAAAGTGAGTTTGCTTTCACTGTGATGGCCTTCGATTCAATTCTGACTGCTTCTGTAGGATTATCCAACCTAAAATAGGTCTGTTTAAATGCCCAGAAAGAATTCTTAAGGGCCACTGCTTTTGCTCACTTTGTAGACTCTATTCTGCAGCTCCAAGAAGCCTTCTCCAAATTCCTCACTATGTACTCAAAAGTATCAATCATCCGAGAGGATTGATCAGCTGAGGTTCGATGAGTATTCACATTCCCTAGTGCGGGTTCAAACGTATGGCTTGATTATTGTGGATTTAGGGAATATACAATGACTTTATAAGTCACATTTGTTTATTCTAACTAGACCAATTTGTGAGTGCTTATACGGATATGCTCCTAAATCACAGAGTGAATGGGATGTACTTGACTGGTCCAGTGGATGTGTGAGGAGGATTCCATTGAGTTGCCTACCGGATCCTATTAAATTTTTAAAGCTTAGAGGTGTGCAATTGCAAGATCTCCTTTAGTTTTCACTAAACAAGAGCATGTGTCTAAAACCATGTTGGGCAGAATGCTTGAAGAGCTACACTTGCATAGCTTACGCCAATTCAGATATTCGTGAAGGCGGTAGTGGCTGTTTCATGTGGTTCAGGGATCTGATTGACGTTCGAGAATTTTCTGAAAGAAAAAACAATATAAACAACAATATATCTATATTCGAATGTCAGCTGCCAAACGTAGCAAGTATATGAATTCATTTTTTTATCAGATTTCAATATTTCATACAATGCAGCCACTGTAATTTTAGCCAGGTCTATGAGTACTAATTTAAGTTATCATAGGAAACAATTTAAATTCTTTGTATGTTGGACAGATGATCAAGCAACATATTGTTCTTGCATAATAGTACTGAACTTTGTAAATTAAGTAATGAGAACAACAATGTTAATATAATGTAGTTGTTATGCCTCGCCACCGAGGCTCTAGTCAGAGTGTCACGTCCCACATTACTTGGAAAGGAATGTCAACAAAGACCCATTGGTCAAATGCAAAAAATTGACCAATGCAAAAAGTCAAACAAAAACTGAAGCTCCTGTGTCAAAGCACTACCTAAATGGCTGAAGCTCTTAAGTCGAAGCGCTATGTAAGAAATCAAAAGAGAGCTAAAGCTCTTCACACAAAAGACCACTAATACGAAGCTCCATCTAGCCGAAGTCCCTTCAGCTGTCTCTTACAAGATTTGTTGGCAATCTTTAGGAATTATTAATATAAAATTTGTAATAAAGAGTGTCAGGCGTGTCAGTCTAATTTATAAGGCGCTGACCCATTGTCAATGTATTTAATGTATGATAGACTAAGTGATGTGAATCTTCAATCAACTCTATAAACTATAAATAGGTGGTCTTTGTAAATTGTAAAAGATGATTTTTTGAATATTGATTCTAATGCATAAAGATACACTCAAGAAATACACTCTCAATATACTCTCTTGCTTGTTCGACAATTGTTAAGTTTGATCTTCAGTTAATGACATTTTGTTGGTGATTGTTTGTTAGCGCAATCATCTTAGTCACTACTTTCGATGCTCGAACATTTTTTTCTCGAAGGTGATGGACCTATTTTAAAAGGTATAACTGAGATATCGAAGGGAAGAGAGGAAGTTGCTAGCAAAACTACACCCAAGAAGGATTCCCAACCCCCTCAAAATTGGGATATCAAGGGGTTTAGGTGTTTATGATCGAGACATATTGCTTCTCAATGTCCAAACAAAAGGACGATGATCTTGCATGACAATGTAGAAGTAGTGAGTGATAGTGAGGATGAATATGAAGATATGTCGTAATTGGAAGATGCTGTGATGGTGATAATGTGGAGCAGCAATAGGAGAACATCTTTCATACTAGATGTCATATCAAAAATAAGGTATGTAGTTTGATTATTGATGGGGGTAGTTGTATTAATATTGCTAGTACTACACTTATTGAGAAATTAGGATTGACTACGATAAAACATCCTAAGCATTATAAATTGCAGTGGTTAGATGAATGTGGAAATGTTAAGGTGAATAGGAGAGTTCTGATGAATTTCTCAATTGGGAGGTATAGTGATGAAGTGATGTGTGATGTGGTTCCTATGCATGTTGGGCACATTTTGTTGGGAAGGCCATGGAAGTATGATAGGAAGGTTAAATGTGTGGATTCAAGAATAGGTACAACTTTGTAAAAGATGGAAAAGCTGCTAATCTTGTACCATTAACACCAAAACGGGTCTATGGGAACCAATTGAGATTGAGAGGTGAGGAAGAAAAGAAAAACAAAGGAAAAATGAGAGTAAGAGAGAAAATTGCGAGGTGGATAATTGTGAGAAAAAAATAGCAGAGCCACAAGAGAGAAAAGAAAGATAGTCTATTGAGAGGAGAGAAAAATCAAAAGTGAGTTTCTATGCAAAAAAAAAAAAAAATTGAGATTAAGAGGGCTTTAGTAAGAACTAACAAACATGTCCCCAATTTGGATGTTTCTTTATTGCAGGAACTCAAAGACTCGTCCCATAAAGACATATTTAGTGGGATACTACCCATTGAGCATCCAATTGACTCGATGCAAGTGAAAAATTTAATAAGCATTGAAGGAGAAACATTCCACTATCGCATAGCAAAGAATCAATACCTCATACATAAGTTAGCTGATGGTTTAGCATGTAGTAATATTTTTTAACATGAGGCATGCACTTTTACACATATTAATGCATCTAATATTTCTATGAGAGTAATAAGTTATTTGTCATATGCATTCATAGACAAACAATTACTAGTTAATGATATTCTAGCATGTTACGAGAAATTAATTGAGCATGATAGACATTTGGGGTGCATTGTTGGTGATTTAAGGCATGGGAATCTATATTTCAATCTTGAAGTTCTTAACTATTTTGGTTCGACTTTATGGAATATGTTGGGAACCAATTTATTAGCTTCTACTACTTCTTAAACATTTTGATATGGTTTAAATCTGTCAACTTTATTTGGTTTATTCCTTTAACTATTGTTGTAAGTGGTAGCTTAGATGGAAAGTAGGGAATTGAATTACATGCACCTTAAGGTAGCAAAAGGAAGAGGCATAAAGTATTTGAACCAGGTGATTGAGTTTGGGTGCTTAGGTAAAAACGCCTTGTTCGAATGCAAAAGAGATCAAGATTACATCCTAGATGCGATAGACCATTCCACGTCATTGAAAAGATTGAAACCAATGGCTACAATTTAGATGTTCAAGGTAAATTTATAATCATTTGTATTTTTAATGTCTCTGATCTTTCTCTCTTTGATGTAGACATAGATTTGAGGTCAAATCCTTTTGAAGAGGGAGAGGTGATGTGATCTAAGGAAGGCAACAAACTATTGAGGGTTCGATGTATATTGAGAAAAGGCAAAGGGAAAATTCAAGATCAAATAGAGTCAATGAAGCCATGAAATCACTCGTTCAAGCTATGGAGTCTAAGAGGGTGAAGTTAACAAGCCAAAGACCAAGTTCTATGTTGAGCATGGGAGCAGAAACAAGTTGGAATGCTTTATATCAAGAACTCAAAACTTGGAGGAAAGATGGACGACTACGCGACCGCATAGTATAAAACTGGGTGCGGCCGCATGCCTCCATACCAAATCAAAATTGAAGGCTGTCAATTGACCTATGCGACCACATGCAAGAAGACTATGCGGCCACATAGTGAAATTCTGGACGTAAATTTTTCAAATTTCGGGTAATTTTCTACTTTAGTTAAAACTCTATTTTGCAATATATATTGTTATTTTTAGAGTTTAGTTTCGGTTTATAGCTAGGTCTTATCGTTCTCTATAAATAGGACTCACTCTATTCATTATAAAACACAATTTGAGCGATAATATTGCTAGGCATATTATTGTCTTCTCGTTCTTCATTAAATTAATTTGAACTTATCAAATTCTTGTGGCATTCTACAAAATAAGCAAGGTTCATAAGTTTTGTGATCACGGGGTCAAAATATTGTTAGCAATTGTTTTGGTTCTTTGGTTCAATAATTTATTGGATCGACCTTATCAAACTTTGATTCTTGACTTTTTTAGGTTTGTTTTAATTTGTTGTGAGTTCCTTACGTGGGTTTGTATCAATAGTACATGCCCTTAACAACTTTAAGTCTCAGTATGGGCAAACCTCTTAACACCATAATTGGGGAAATAACCAAACGGCACGTGAACTACAAACACTTGTACAAAATTCAAATTGCAACAAAGCCGAAGTGCAGATAGGCCGAGATGTCAAGTTAGAAACGTAAACGACCTTTTAACACTTGTACAAAATTACAAGTTTAAAAAACAAATTACAAACGAAATAAACTCAAAAGCATTGCAAAACAGTAAAATAAGCGAAAGGTACGGAAAGTTAAAGAAACACAAGTATCTAGACAAACAAAATTTTAGTTATTGAATAAATAATTACGATTGTGGGCCGAAACCATTTACATAGAAAATGCAAAAACAAAAACCTATCAGTAAAACATGTGGGGGAAGGAGAGCTACAAAGGGTACAATAGCATTGGGAGCCACGGCTCCAGAAATTTCTTCAGCAGTATTGTTCTCAATCTCGATCACATGGCTACCCTCTGTCGGAGTTTGAGGCTCTTGTTTTCTCTCTTCCAGAAATTCTAACCTCAACTCAGAGGTGTTGATGGTTTGGGAGTTAACTTCAATCCATTCCACCATCTCGGTGTAAGCATACCTCCACTAGTATTTCACAAAGCTTTGTACGCCTCAGTCAGGTGAAAGTTGTTAATGTAATGATTCACAGCCTCATCACCAATAGATCGAGCCTCTTGCCTCGCCATCTCAACCTCCTCTGTCAAGCTGGAAACATTGACGTTTAGCTCCCCCACCTGCTGCTTCAAGGTAGTATTCTCCTTATTTGTCTTCTCCAAGGCCGCCTCAACAACCAGCCTTTGGTGGGCATTCGAAGTCTCCATCCGTTTCGTCATGGAAACCACTTCACTTTGGGACAAGTGAACTTTCTTCTTTAGTGTTTCTATTTTTGCCACTGTAGAAGCGAGCTTCACAGACTCGTCAGCCTGTTGCTTATTTAATGCTTCAGCCTTGGCCTTGTTGGTTGCCTCCTCAGCCTGAGAGCTTCAGCCTCCATGTCCACCTCGAAGGCCCCTTCCATCTGGCTGACCATGGTGGCGAAGAAGTCTATTGTGTCGCTGGTCTCCATGAAGCTTTGCCATCTATCCAGAACTTATGTAATGTAGATATGGCTGTTTGAGCCTTTAACCTCTAAAACTAGTTCGTCGTTCCTTTGGGAACTGCCAGTTTAGGGCGATCAAAGTCAGAAACCATCGACCTGCTCGAAGTTCTGGTCCTCTTCGACGACCCCTACCCGGAAAGCTCCACAACAGTTGGCCTCTTCTGGCTCCCCTTCGTGGCAACTATTGAGGTTGCCATTAGTTTTTTACCCAGCTGAGACTTTAGAGCGAGGGGATAGGATGGCCATTAACCCACCCTCTCCGTTGGCGGAGAATCGATGCTTTTTCTTGAAGACCTCATCCACAATCTTTTTACCTTTATCCTTCACGGGAGGTCACCATTCTCCCTCCTCGTTGCTAGCCACCTGACTGATTTTCTCCACTTGGCCCCTCACCTATTTTGCTGCAACAAATGAGGGCTTCAACCCTTTTCTCTCAACAGTGGAGGTGGCAGCGAGGATTGTGACAATGTCAGGGGTGGGATGCCTCCTCTTTTCGAATTTTTCTACATAAGGAAAAGAAAGGTCAATAATAGTTTATAATAAAATAGCAAAGGGGATTGTTGAAAGCTAGCATTACCTCTTCGGGCCTTTAAGCAAAATTCCTCCAAGAACCATTAGGATTTGATTAAACGGTCGAACTCTCGTGAAGATGAAAGACGTCGATAAATGTCCTCAAAAACCTCCAACTCACTTCGACTGAGTTCGAAGCGCTCTACCTACCTTACAAAACATCAGAAAAAAGGTTAAGATCCGAATCAGCATTAATCAGAAAAAAGGTTAAGAACAACATTCACGAGCTTTAGAGTAGGAGGTCAAAACTGTCACATAGGGGCTGTGTCATCCTCATACTCACCTAGAACCACATCTCATTCCATCCTTTGATGGACGAGGAAAGGCCCAAGATGAAAGGAAAATGTGACCTTCATGGACATAATGAGTACCAACCCTTGGAATTCCCTTATTGCAAGACCTAGGGTTGGAAGATGGTCTTGAAGACGTGAAGGGGCATGTCCTCTCCAAGGGAAATCTCCTTCCACAAAAAATAAGTTCCCACTAGTTGGGCCCAAGAATTGGGGATGAGTTGGGTAGGAGCCAGACCGTACAACCTGATGATGGCTCTAAAAAAGGGGTGGAGAGGCAGATGAAGTCCTGTCTTGAAAAGGAACTCCCTGAAGATGATGTACCCTTGCCTCAGAAAGCAGGCACGCTCATTGAATAGAGATAAATGGTAACACATTGTGACATTTCACTTCTAATTTTACAAAGTCCCTTGAAATATAAAGCAATCCTTCTTCCAAATTGTTCCATGTCTTCTACCATTGTACATTTGTTCCTTAATTTTGTTGTTTATTTAACCTCAAAAGGGATAAATTCATGGCACACGAAATCACCATCACAGATTTCATTTCAATTGAAATTTGATTATTCACCATGTACGAGGATCCCCGCTAAGAATCCATGGCTGAATGGTTGTAGCACCTAGCTCATAATTGGCGAATTCGTAGGTTTAATTCCTACTGGATGCATGCCAATGGGTCCCTCCAAAGGGGGGTAGTGATTTGTATATAACTTTGTATAAATTTTCTCCTCTATTTTTTAATTTTGGCACGTATGAAGATACCAATGCAAATACATCATGACACACGAAGATAACTTGAGCATATCATGACACGGAAAAATAGTAGTGTGGGCACTCGAAGGCAACAATATGGACATACGCAGGTAGTAATCTTAGCTCTTATTTGACATCCTTAAAATTGAAAAAACTACATTTTAAATAGTCTTTTTTAGAAAATGTGTGGCTAAAAAGTGAAAAACGTTATTGGGTTTACGTGTAAAATATTTTATTGTGTAAATGTGTGATTAAAAATGAGTATGAGAAATAAATTAAATTAAAGTAAGAGATGTCAAACAGTGGTTTACTGAGTTCTTACTTTTTACAAGGGGCAATAACTTGACAACGTTAAAATCGTATAATGCTTGAAGTTGTTTGTAAAAACTGTAAGCCCGTGACTATCTATAGAGGTTTTATATTATAAAATTATATTAGCTACTAGAATATTTAAAATTAATTTTATAATTTTGTAGAATTTATAGTGAATTTTACCTTGGATTCCTCAAGTACATTTTAACTATTATCAACTAAGAACTTCTATGTATTAAAAAAATAATTCATCTTTAATAAAATTTATTTCTCCATGCATATTAATATATTTAAAAATAACTTGTTTGATAATTAAAATGATAGTAACATATATTTTTAAAATTTAATCCACTTGAGTTACGAGCCAATTTGCGGGCCATTTTATCGATCAAATGTGGGCCATGCTGATCCTGCTCGGTTTGACATCATTACCCAAGTTGGTTAACCAGTCGGGCCACTAGACAGAACGGTCCAAATTTGATATTTGGAATGTGATCATTTAACAAACCTTAGAATAGTTTATGTCCATAAAACTAATATTGCAAGTATTATGAAATGTTGAGAACCATTTTACTCCTTTTCATAAGTCGAGGACCAACTTTCAACTCGGTGAAATAGTTGGGCCCAAAAGTGCAATATTCCACATCATAAAGTAACCAAAAAAAATGAACTCTTATTATTATAGTTGTGGGCATCCTATACATGAGGTTAGACTTATAGTTTGCCCCATACAATCACTACCAAGCAAAGGCCAGATTAATCGTCAAATTGGTGCATGTACATAATTATGTTGACCGGAATAAAGAACAAGGAAGCTTAATTCTTACAACAAAGGAATAAATGATAATGGATAGTAGAGGATTTTGACTGGTGTGTCTAGTTTAGGTAATTTCAAACCCAGATTACAGGGAAGTCAGGATCCCGAATTCAGTTACACTACTGTATAGCAGCCATTGACTAGTCGTCATCATACAAAGGGTTCTTTCCAAATATCATTTACTTCAAGACATGGTGAGAGCTCCAATAGTGCAAGATTTCCTTATTTTCAGTTATGTGAAAGATCTCATCCTGGAGAGTGTTTAAAGCTCAAGGGAGTTGGTGTTTGCTATCGTTGTGGCCAAGAAGGACACCTCAAAAGGAATTGCCTAGTTTTATTTCAGGAGAGTGGCATAGTACAGAGAATATTTCCTCAACAGGGTGTTGGCAGTACAAGACAGAATCAGACCCAGGGAAACACTATGGCTAATAAAGCAGGTACAAATAATGTGGTCCAACCTAATATTGTAAGTGGTAGTGGTGCTAAATCGAAAGGCTAGGCAGGACGATCGAAGACCCAAGGGAAAGTTTTTGCTATGACTCAATGGGCAACAAAGGAGTCACCATATGTTATTATGGGTATGTTATATATTTTAGATAGAGATGCTCATATTTTGATTGATCTTGAATCTTCACATTCTTTTATTTCATTTGCACTTACTATATATGAAAATCAAAAGCCAAAACCTTTAAACAGTTGTTTGTTAGTGAGTACGCCGGTAGGTGAATCACTGTTAGCAGACAGTATATACGGAGACTCTGGGACAAAGGTTAATGAACGTGAAATGAAGGCAAACTTAATACTTCTTGGCATCCATGATTTTGATGTTATTTTGGGTATGGACTTTTTAGCTGCAAATCGAGCTTCAGTTGATTGTTTTTGAAAGGAGGTTGTGTTTAAACAACCCGGACAGCCTGAAGTTATATTCACTGGACAGCGCAAAGTTTTACCATCGTGTGTGATATCTGTTATTGATGCTAGAAGATTACTCAATAAAGGTTGTGATGCGTACTTGGCTCATGTAATTGACACAGATGCTAGCAAAATAAAACTTGAAGACATCCCAGTGGTCAAAGACTTTCCTGATGTATTTCCAGAGAAATTACCAGGCTTACCATTAGATAGGGATATGGAGTTTACTATTGATCTGATTCCAAGGACTTTACCTCTTTCACGTGTACCATATAGGATGGCTCCAGTATGATTGAAAGAATTAAAAGTTCAATTGCAAGAATTGGTAGACAAAGGTTTTATCAGACCTAGTATATCTCCATGGGGAGCACCAGTTTTGTTTGTTAAGAAGAAAGNTTAAAAGTTAAGTTGCAAGAATTAATTGACAAGGGTTTTATTAGATCTATAAAACAAAGGTAACCGATAATCCTCCTGCTTCAACTCGACATCGTCGTCACCTGCAAGAGTTGGCCAAAAACTTGACTTTACTAAACAAGCGAGAAAAACCCTTTGTATCTTATTTGTCAAATGCGCTAGCTGCAATCAAACTAAAGCGCTAACTAGAAAGTGCTTCGAAAGGCGCCAACTACCTTATTACTGATAGCACAGCTACATGCTGGCACTCAATTCCGTGGAAAGCACCAGTTTGTTTGTGAAGAAGAAATATGGCACCATGCGATTGTATATATATTACAAACAATTGAACAACATGACAATTCACAATAAATATCCTTTACCACTTATTGATGATCTGTTTGATCAGTTTCGCGGTGCTACAGTATTTTCCAAAAATTGATTTGCGTTCTAGATATCATCAACTTAAAATTAGGGATGGTGATGTACCAAAAACTGCTTTCAGAACACGATACGGTCATTATGAGTTTCTTATGATGCCATTCAGTTTGACCATAGCTCTCGCAGCATTTATAGATTTGATTAAGAGTGTTTTTCCGTATTTAGATAGATTTGTGATTGTATTTATTAATGATATATTAGTGTATTCTCGAGATCGTGATGAGTATACAAAATATATTAGAATCATTTTTGCAGACTTTGCGAGGCAAAAACATTATATGCTAAATTCAGTAAATGTGAATTTTGGCTCAACAAAGTGGTATTTTTGGGACATGTTATATAAGCAGATGGAATTTATGTCGACCAACAGAAAAATGGAGTAGTGGTGAAATGGGAAATGCCTACTAATGTGACAGAAATACAAAGTTTTCTTGGCTTAGCATGTTATTATCGTAAAAGGAATTTTTCTAAATTGCTCTTCTTTTGACCAGTTTGACTAGAAAGAATGCTAAATTTGTTTGGAATGAATATTGCGAAAATAGTTTCCTAGAATCGAAGAATCGACTATTTTCAGCTCCAGTTCTTACTCTCCCATCTCCAGGTGAAGAGTTTGTAATATATAGTGACGCTTCACGTTAGNAATGCTAAATTTGTTTGGAATGAATATTGCGAAAATAGTTTCCTAGAATCGAAGAATCGACTATTTTCAGCTCCAGTTCTTACTCTCCCATCTCCAGGTGAAGAGTTTGTAATATATAGTGACGCTTCACGTTAGGGCCTTAGTTGTGTTTTGATGCAGAATGAGAAGGTTATAGCATATGCTTCTAGACAATTGAAGAAACATGAACTGAATTACACGACACATGATTTAGACTTGCTGCAGTTGTTATATCATTGAAGATTTGGAGGCATTATTTGTATGGCAAGAGATGTCTGATATTTACAGATCATAAAAGCTTAAATTATATTTTCAATCAGAAAGAGTTGAACTTGAGGCAAAGAAGATGGTTGGAACCGATAAAAGATTATGGTTGTAGGATTGATTATCACCCGGAAAGGCCAATGTAGTTGTTGATGCTCTCAGTAGGAAGTCATCTAGCTTTATGACACAAGCTAAAGCAATATGCTCTTCCTTGTTCGGCGAGTTGAGTTTCACATGTTCAATTATCAGTTACCTGTTTAGGAGCATTGTTTGCTAATTTCCAAGTGAGACCTACTTTGATTGACATAGTTAGAGAAGCTCATACCCAAGATATAGTATTGAATAAATTGAAAGAAGAGGTTAGTAATGGTAAGCACACAGATTATACCATTCGAGATTACGGAGCTTTAGTTATACGAAATAGATTATGCGTTCCAGATGATTCGAAATTGAAGAAAGAGATTCTAGAGGAGATGCATAGTTCAACTCATATGTATCCATAATATATAGTGAGTCTATCCAACTATCTACAAGTGATGAAAAATGACATCCAAAAATGAACATGTGTCCCAAAATACTGACTACATGCTCTATGAAATGAGTCATACTAGCTAACTCTGTCGTATAGCTCTGACTGCAGAATCAATGCTTAGCTCCAAAAGATGCCTAGAAATTTAACTGCTACCTGATAAGAAAATTGTGGAAAAATATATAAGTTGATATCTCAGTGAGTAGAGAAGTTCGAAAATTATCATATTTTTTTATTTATACATTTTTTTTATCGAAAATCGAGTTTACATCATTTATTACTGAGAAAGTAAAGGTAATTAAAGAAAATCTAAAGGCAGCTCAAGATGGACAGAAGAACAATGCAAACAAATGTAGAAGAAATCTTGAATTTGAAGTTGATGATAGAGTTTTCTGCGATTATTGCCATGGAAAAGGTGTTCTCATATTTGGTAAACTTGGAAATTGAGTCCGAGATATATTGGTCCATGATATTATCGAGCGCATTGGTCCAATTGTTTATGGACTGGCTTTGCCAACGGAGTTGTAAAGAATTCATGATGTGTTTCGTGTTTCTATACTTCGTAAGTATATTCCAAATCTGTCTCATGTTTTGGAATCACAACCAATAAAGTTGAAAGAGAATCTTACTTATAAAGAAGAACCACATATTGGATAGAAAGGAATACAGAAAGGAATAAGTTATGCACATTAAAACTATTCCATTAATTAAAGTTCTATAGAGGAATTATGCCATAGAAGAAGCAACATAGGAAAGTGATGAACATATTCAGTCTTAGTATTCTCAACTTTTTGGTACTTAGTCAGTTGAATTTCGAGAACGAAATTCTTTTAAGGATGTGAGTTTTGTAATAACCATATTTCAAATCAGTCAAAACCTATAATTCAAAATCAAAATAGTCAAGCCAAAAAAAAATGAAAAAATGAAAATGAAAGCAAACAAATTGGAAGCGGTCAGGCGGAGTGACCTTTAATATTAATCAAAACTCATCAATTCAAACCCATTTTCATACCATTTCATTTACCACATAGATCCAGACAGAGAGAAAACGAGGCAGAGAGAAAGGAAAGAAGAAAAAGAGGAAGAGGAAGAAAAGAAAAATAGAAAAAAGTTCGATAACATAGTCGGAAAATAAGTAGTTTATATTGCTAAGCTCGAATTCTTCAATTTCGACGGGTAACTAAAAAGTTACTAATTGAAAAATATGTTAAATTTTAGGGTTGTTTAATTATCAGTTTAAATTCAAATTTACCGAGAGTGAACAATTGAATTAAGTATAATAAGCAATTTAATTAGGTTAAACTGTTAAAGGAAAGAAAACATAACTTGAGTGATTAAAGGAACTCGAGAAATTGCTCAAGTATAAAAAGATTAAGATTAGTATCGCCTATTTAATTATTGAAGTTACTTAAAATGGTTAATTATTAATCTAAACATTATATAATATTTCAGACGGCGATACGAATATTGAGACAATCTACCACAAAGTTGATTTCGTACGTAGTTTCATGAGTGGAAAAACTTAAATATTTTCAGATATTGATAATTGATTATATTATTGCATTACGTACGATTACATGAATTATTTGTTCAACTACATGACTATTAGAAAATGTTCTCTTACTATGATATATGTGGAATTACAAAGATTGTATTTGGATTACTTGTGAATTAGAATTTGAGACATGTTTTATTGACTACTACTAAAGCATCGCATGCAATTGCACTGGCCACAAGTAAGACTTCTCAGGTAATCGCATGGGTAGATAGGGGATGTGTCTTTGGTGATCACAAGAGGATTGATCACTCGACTGTGCCGTTGCGATATTGTGATTATTAGTACCTCAGGTGGAATACTTCTTAGATCATCATGGGAACTGTTGGAAGATGTACCTCTAGTGCTTACAAGAGGATGATCCACCCGACTGTGATATTGTGATTATTATGCTTCTTGGGTGATCATGAATACCTCTGATGGTCATAGGAGGATGGTCTATTCAACCTTGTTCAATTGATTATTTATTATTGAAGTTGATACTGTGCAGCTATTCAGAACATAGTAGGTGTGTCAAGGGTGCAAAAAAAAATGAAAGTTTCAAATGGAAGTATTTCGAGTTTATATTGATAATTATATCATGACTGTGAAATGATATTTTTCGATATTACAAGAATGAATCTTATCTTGATTATTATTTGATGTTTTATTGTGAATTGTTAAGTGATGTCTCAATTTTTGATAAGCATGTATAAATGAGAAAGTATAATTATTTTCGAACTTCTTCACTCACTGTACCTTCAACTCATATTTTCCTACGATGTTCTTATCAGATAGCAGTTGAGTTTCTGGGCAACTTTTGGAGTTAAGCCTTTGATTTTTCAAATCAGTGCCACACATACAAAGTTATTTAGTATGACTCATTACCTCGAACATGAAATCATTGTTTTGGGACATGTTAATTTTTGGATGTCCCACTTGCATCATTTGTAGATAGCTCTGAGGCTCACCATGTATTTTGCATCCATATGTACAATTTATGTTGCTTTCATAGTAAAAAGTTCGAGAATTTGACTCATCTCGATCATGATGTATTATTGTGATTATTGGAGGGAATCACGATTTAGAATTGATACGATATTGTTGTAGGGATTTGTACACACTTGGTTATAGGGTAGTTAGTTCAATTTACAAGGGATATAATGCCGAAATTTTATTTAAAATAATTCATAATAGGTTGCACAGTGTAGTAGCATATCTATCATCTACGCACACCACTTTCCCAGTCCACTAGTGTTACTTGAGGCAGGGAAGGCGTGTCAATTTGGTATACTAGGATGTGATCATTTAACATACATTAGAACAGTTTCTATCCATAAAACTAATATTGCAAGTATTGTGAAATGTTGAGAACCATTACATGCCTTTTCGTAAGTCCAGGACCAACTTTCAACTAGGTGAAATAATTGGGCCCAACAGTAGGATGGCAACGAGGCGGGGCGGGGTAGGTGCAATTCCCCATCCCGTTACCCGTTTAAGGCGGGACAGGACGGGTCAGAGCGGGATGAGACCCTTCCCCCGTTTACTATCCCATTTAATTATTTTTTTCTTTAAAGTTTTTGATAATTCATTTTATCATCCCCATTAGACTAAGACAATAATATTTTTTTTAATCTTTACTTAATTTTAAAAGTTAAATTATTCAAATATATTTGATAAACTAAAATTTTTATTGTTTGTCATATTTTTCAGATAATTTTAGTTGTCATTTTTTATTAGAATTAATGAAATTTCGTGAACGTTTTCTTTTAAAGTATTGAATTCTTAAAAAAAAAAAATTAAACGAGACAAGACGATGCGTGGCATTATTCGTCCCCGCCCTGAACCCGCCTCGGGGCAAAGTTATCCCCTGTCCCCGTCCCAAATACCCGATTAAGACAGGCCAGAATTTTTTTGTCATCTCTACCCTACAGTGCAATATTCCACATCAGGTAGTAACAAAAAAATGAACTCGACCATTATAGTTGTTGGGGTCCTATACATCTGAGGTCAGACTCATAGTTTGCCCCATAAAGTCACAACCAGGCAAAGGCCAGATTAATCGTCAAATTTGTGCATGTACCTAATTATCTCGACCGGAATGAAGAACAAGGAAGGTTAATTCTTACAACGACGGAATGAATGATAATGGACATCACAAAAGACCCACAACAATCCAAGCAATGCAGTTTTCAACAATGTGCCAAAAGTACTGATCATAATTAAAGAATTGTGTAGGAACATAACCGATGCTACAGAAATACACGAGGAAAGACATGAGAAATTAGAAAAAGAATAATATAAGAGAGAGTTGTGCTCTCAAAGTACTTTAAAAGTGTTGATCGAATCCAAGAAAAAGCAAACATAACATCAAATTTAGTTTAATCAACCTCGAGAAATTGAGTTTATCAACTCTAGAAGACGACAGTGTCTAGCATCGTTCCCAGTGTCTGAATAATGTTAGAAGACATCAAGTTTGAGACATGCTCCTCGAGGTGCTTCTTCGCGTCTTGCCTCCCCACATTAGCAATGGCTAACTTCTCTGGGGGCAATTCATCCTCCTCCTGAACTGCTTTATTGTATTTGATAGCTAGATTTAACATCTCCTGTGAATTTGAAGCCAAACAACAGAAATTGCTTGAATGAGTACAATAGAGTTGAAAAGAGATCATATTAGGACGAGTTAGGTGAATCTCTCAGAGAGAAGTCGTTCATAGATAAAGAAACAAGTCATATAAACTCAGGTTTTACCACAAGGAAAAGCCACGAGTTGCTATTGCTTGTATATTTTATAGGTATTCCACATTATCAAATAATCTAAGGTATCTGAAATAGAACTGAAACTAGAAATATATGAAAACGACTAATCAATCAGCACAACCACCCACCAAAACAAATTCCACTTACAGGAAAAAAAAAAAGCATGCACGTGAATTAAGGACTGACATTTACATGAAATCAACATCTTTATTAGGTCTTCCACAACTATGACGTACAATAAATGTCCATGTTTGATATTATGAGAAAATATTAAGCTCCTGTTAGGTTTAGCTAAAAAAAATTCTTAGTAAAAATTGATGAAACGTGTCGTTAAAAATGAGTTTGAGGAAAAATGAATTTTAGAATATGGAGGCAAAACAGGGGTTAAGGAATCCCTCACTGAAATTATACAGTCCATCCAGCCAAGGTAGTACAAAAAGGAGTTCAGGAAAATTTTGTAATAATTTTCTAAATCTTATCATAAGGTAAAAATGACAGAGAAAAAGACCATAGGATAAACTTAGAAAAAGATCAAATAAAAAGGAAATTGGTTTTCAGCCACAAAATCATCAAGTCCAGTCCCAAAAATGTCAGTTTTGGAACTAGGATAACCACAAACAAGGCATTATCACTCTTATCTTTCAACCAACTATCACAAAACTAAATAGAAAAAGATGGGATAAACTTAGAAAATGACCAAAAAGAAAGGAAATTGCTTTCAGCCACAAAATCATCAAGTCCAGCCCCAAAAATGTCAGTTTTGGAACTAGGATAACGTCAAACAAGGCATTATCCTTCAACTAACTATCACAAAACTAGATCCATTCTAATCATATTCTGGTGAATTTAAGACCAACATGGCACTTATTCTCAACCTAGAGAAGTTAGCTCTTGAATTAAAAAATATCAAGTATGCTGACTTTACTGACAGAAACATCTCCACTTCAGCATTGTTTGTGAAGACACAAGCAACAAAACATAAGCTGAAAAACACAAGATTTAAGGATTTTTCTTCATAAGCACCGAGCTTTTCCCAGCCGACCCTTTACTAAATGATTGGCGGGCGAGCTCATTCGGTTTTTAAAAGTTTCCTTCACCAACACAGTATATATAAGAATTTCCTGTTTCTTCCAATTTTCTAATCCATTATACTCATTGGCTATATTTTTTGTATGCTTGCTCACTCACACTAGCATCCTGCACTTGCCCAATGACTTTGTGGTTAAGTTTCAAAACGCTAGGCCTCAAAACAAAAGAATGATCAGTGTATTTTTTTACATGGTTTTTTCAACCGCTCAAATGATTATAGTTCAGTCCATCCTGTTGCCATTATGCACTAATTGTGTAGCATAATATAGCTCAATATCTGCACTGAACACTGTTAATTTGTTTAGGCATGAAATATCCAGTGGTTCAAGGAAGCGCGCATTATTAAGCATAAACAGCGACATTAGCCAATAACATCCAGACAGACAAACCCAATAGCAACCAAAAAATGTCAGGCAACCTTAAAGGTACCTGAACTGTCTGCTCATTTGTTTTCGAATGGTCATCAAACCGCTGCAGGGTCAATCCATCTGTCCATTTCTTTTTGTGAAGATTTAGAAGCATCTTCTCTTCAAGCTCGTTCTTCCTATAATTTATGGCTATGGAGTAATAATGCCTGTTCAAACCATGAATTAATGCCTGCAATATAGATAACCTCTCGAAATTAAAATCTCGAGACTAAATAACATTGAAATGAACATCATCAAGTTGCTACATTGCAATTACTTGGATAGACGGCTTATTGAGGTGCCCCAGGTTAGATGTTGTCTGGCGTGGTTCTTGGCCAAGCATCATGGTTTGGGGGTTAATCAGACGAAAGGCATCAATTACCACCTTCCCTTTAACACTCTGAATCGGATCCACCACCACTGCAACTGCTCTTTGATTCAAAGCTTCAAAACTCTGCATAATTCAACAGATGGCAGAAGATGTGCATATTTAGATTTAAATAATAAAAAATCGACTTAATGGAACACAGCAAATAATACAAAAACAACTAGCAATGTTCTCAAGTGCATTTGTTGTAAAATCAACTCATTATTCCGAATCAAAGAAGAGTTTCAACACCTAATGGGTGTCATAGTAAAACCATGAAATTTACTGGTCAAATGACCTACCCTAACATGCTGTAAATCTGAAAACAAATAACGTAAAATCATTGTGAAAGAGAGTCATTTTTGGCCTAGTGTAGCACATATCATAGTACCAAAAGCCTTAATTTTCAGTGTTAATGCCAGTCAATTTTGAGAAGGTTTCGCCTACTAGATTTACTTAAGGTTTTATGGATTTTACAAAGACAGATGCAACAAAAAACTTCGTTGGAGAATTCCCTATTTATAGTGCTATGGATTCTGCAAAAGAATATCCCCCCTAAATACTAATTTCCTCATTGCTAAATGATTATATTTAAAATTGCTAACCCCTTTTGGCATTTAGCAAATCATTCTTATGTTGGGAAACCGACTATGTTTCTCATGTACTGAATCTAGACAGGGTAATACAACGGGTTTTTATTTCCATCAACTTCCTCTTAACTACTTTTTATAGGTTCTAGCATTGCCAATCAAACTCGAAGAACTCTTCTCCAATTTCTTCAACAAATGTGAGTAATTTGAATGTTTTAAATGTAACCTATAATTACATCAGAAACATCAACAGATTTCAAAACTACAGTGCCACGAGGGTTATTAATAAGAAAGTTGATCAAACTTCGGTTACTAAGATCATACCAACCACCACATTCCACTTCTTTTATCTCATCAACTATCTTCTCAACAATCAAAAGATCCAAGTCCAATTATCACACTATATGGCAGTATAGACCTCTACCACAAACCAATAAACTGACACATACTACTGGAGAGCTCGTGCCAAAATTGTAAGAAATTCCATTTTAATCAGTTACTTGAGGAACCCATAAATTACTGAATTATTTAACTGTTGTATGCCTGCAGATTTGGATGGACCGTTGGATTAACTTATTTGTTAGATCTGAGTTATTTAATAATCTTTTACTAATTAAGTTATCGTGGAGTGCAAGGTGAATTACATCGTTAACCATTCTCGATGATATCAATTGTAGAACAGAAATAATTGGTCATATCAATTATGGAACCTAAATGACTGGATCAAATTTGGTCTTTCAATATTTGTTGGTCCCACTTTCCCATGTCCTTTCCCCCTTCTTGTAGAAGAATAAGTATATAGATACGACCAACATATAACAAAAGACAAAATTTGATCTGATCATTTTTCTTTACAACTGATGATACGAACAAAAATGACCTTGCTGATCTAGTTCTCCCAGCAATTGAAAAAACTAAATTAGTACAAGTTTTCAAATACCAAGCTCAGACCTAGCAAATAAGTTTATTATCCAGATTAAGATCGAGCTATCAAAGAAATCTCATGCATGAGTACAATAGTTAATTAACTCGTTAATTAATATAATCAAGGATATATCATATGTTAAAATGCATTTAAATGGATCCTTCGATAGGAGACACTCTAATACGACAAACATCAAACTAAGCCTTATTCCTAATTAATTTGGAGTAGGCTACATAAATCATTATGCACCATTCTTGTTTGTTGTGAATACACTAATATTACAAAACTAGTCTAATACCAAGTAGAGAATTAGCCTCTCTTTCCAATCAAGTGTGCATCGAATGTAGTATCTAATAACCAATATCAATAGGGGCTAATTGTTCATCTCAAGAGGTTGGTATTCCATTTCTCTAGGTCCAGAACTTGTAGTAGAACTGGCATCTTCAATCACTTCAAAAATCAATGTTGAACACAATGAAATTGCATAAGTGAGCAAAATTAACTGCTAGATACTGAATTATTGTTCTAAATATAAATTTACACATCCAGCTAAAATCCCGAAGTTTTTGGTAAACCTAATCTAGGAAATATATTATCATTATTATGTCTAGATAGATCTGTGATGACTATGATGTAAAAGACTTGCTATGCTGTTTCTTCATTTTTGAGCGACTACTACACTCTCCAACATCATGACAATTACTGAAAAACTGAGAATTCTGATACTTATGTGTGAATTTATATTTAAAATAATAATACATTCTATTTCAATTTATTTTCCTTTATTCAATTTCCTAGTTTTTATAATGCAGGAGCATATTAATTTTATAACAAAAAAGAAAAGGAACGAGAAAGAAAGGGAGTCCAAGAAGAGAAGAATTGAGGGCAAAGAAGATATTCAATTTATCATCTATTTAAGGGTAATGAAGTACAATAATTAAGCCCTCTATATAGAGCAAATAGACTAAAAAGAAGATAAAACCAAACGAACTTCTAGTAAGCTAGAACTTTATCAAAATATTGAACTAATCAAATCTAATTAAAATAACATATTTGGAATCAAACTCTACTTTTAAAATCACATCTAAATTAAATTTATATTCTCATCTCCATCTCCATCTCCATCTCCATCAGTGCAGCATCAATTGTTTTAAAGAGACAAAAGATGTTAGACTCCACTATTTTTAGTTCTGAATTATTTGGAACTACGGTATATCAAACCCCTAAGGTCCACAATTTCCTGACATTGATTAATTGAAAAGTAGATATGATCGTAGGGCTAGATACTTATGAGATACTACATTCCATTTTCACTTCATCGAAAAATTAGCATACTACTATTTGGTCTAGAACCTTCAATTAGCATACTACTATTTGGTCTAGAACCTTCAAGCGGGAAGATGTCAATCAACCACAATTTGTCTACTCAAGCGTGATTCCCATGAATGCATTTTAACAGAAATCCTTTATATTATTTCTTCTTCAAGGAACCTACAATTAATGTCTAAACATATAAAATAAGTACTTCATCATCACTCATATTCATAATAAAATCCATCAATAGATCATCACAATCTTCCTGCAAACACTTGTTTTCTATCACCATGATAACAATTCAACTCTTCCATAGCTAACTCTCCTCATCAAACTTTTGCCTGCAAAATTTATCATGTCATGGTTCCTTTTTCAAATAATTGACAATCCCTTTTTTTTAACACTTCGGACACCTTAGGACATGGGTCTACATATTTATAGGTAACAGCTAGATGATCCTTTGTCCTCTTCACACCTCCTTTAAATTGTCAAAAAGCACACATTGGATGTATAATACAAGATTTCTTCTCACTTCCTGATTACATGACTTCCCATATTTCCAAGCCGAACTTTTTAATTTGGTATTTCTCATCTTGCTTGTAAGGTGAATTGCAATTCTTGAACACAAGAAGTTAAATTATGAAACAATGAGAAAACACAACTAATCAGAAAACATGCAACTACTGAGGTTGGAGGCAGAGGTTAGTGGCAGACAAATTTGGGAGTCCTCGTGTTGTTTATGAACAGTCTTATGTTTACATACGATATAAATAATTACCATCTCCAACCAAATGCAGAGAATCATAAATCCTAGTCCCATGGAAAATCTCAGTCATTTGGGAGTCCTCACATTGTTGTAGATGTTCAACTCTTAGGACCCAAAGTTATAATATGAGTAGCAGGATTTCCATTATTTTCTACATTTCCAATTATTTATTTTCTTGTGCAATAGAATCATACAATCCAATGGGTGAACACAAAAATCATGAAACATATTGACAAAATTTCACCAAAAGTTGTCAAGGACGGCACAGAAATGTGTTTTAGCAAAAGAAAGTGTCACTGAATATCATTATAATATTCAATATATAAGAAGTAAGACACTGAGTTCTATTACAAGTTACTATCGATCACATTTGCAAGTACATATAACGCGTGATATCATCCAATGCCAATAAATAATCAACACGAGTAATGACCTGCTGAGTATTGATGTCAACACCAGAAAGCCAACATCCAAAACCAGGATGTGAATGATACCAACCAACCACCATCTCAGGTCTGCAAAATTGAGCAGAAAAACATGCTGAGTTTATCCATTAAGAAAGGAGAAAAGATATCGTGCAGTGTCAGTCATAACAAAAAGATTGTAAGAAAATCCTCAAACAAGCACTCCAGGAGAATGTATCCAGATTCAAATAAGAGTTGGATACTATAGCACTTCCAGGAACCTCAATAAAAGAAACAAAACGAAAACAATTTAAAATCAAAGTGAAACTGATATAAATGAATAATCTAAATTAAAGCAAGTCATAGAAAAAATGGGCATACAGCTTCATATGATTTTAACATATGCAGGACAAAAACTGACATTTTAAATATCAAGAGTACTTCTCCCTATTCATGCAAACGAGGGAAAGACCCTTTTAAAGATGTATGGAACTATTCATAAGGTATTTCACAAAATGATTAGATGAAGATAGGACTACGTATTACAAAAATAATTGCAGCTTCTCATAAGAGCTAGAGAGAGGCATTATGCAAAAAATAGCAAGAAATCATTCATATTAAGGAAATATGTTTCTGATGTTTGATTCAATGAAGATGTAGTGAGTCAAACGGTTCCAAAAAATGGATTTCAAATATTATAAACACTGTATTTGTTTAAACTGAAGATGTTCATTTTCATGATAACATTAACAAATTGGAAGCAAGCTGAAAGACTAGGCATCACAATACAGCATCTATAAGTGCTTTTAGTTTGCATTACATGTTCATGTGTCTATAAGACTTGACTTTTACGTGCGTGTTTGGTTGGGGGAAACAGAGGACTGGGATCAGAATTTAAAGGGCAGGTGTCTATCCTGGCGTTTGTTTGAGCCCAGAGTGGGAATCAACAATTTCATGATTCCCTGAACTTAACCATCTGCAATGAGCAAAAATCAGAACGGAATGCAAATGACCTCCTTACGTCCAACCAAGCATCCCAATTGGTGTGCTTGAAGGGTTTCCCTGTCGTCGGGATCACTACAATGGAAACTGGCCTCCCAACCATTTTTCTTCTCTTTCACCACAGCCTCAAGAACAAAGCAACTCATTTACCTCACATACAAAGAAACTTGTACAATACGATGTAGCAAAAGCCTCCTCCGCTTCCCACATAAATGATTACATGCGCTCTCATCAAATTCAAATATCTAGTTCAGCTATGAACTAGAACCAGATGGTTAAACATCTAATAAAACAAAACTACGATACAAAACCTTGCTGAAGGAATGAAACAAACAGCTTCTTTCAACATCTGAAGCTCATCTAGACTTCCATTAGACATCTGAACCTTGTCTAAACAACTCAACCGTACTCAATCATTCTCAAATGGGTTCAAGCTGGATTGAAGAATTATGGCAGGAAAATGAACTCAAAATGAGCTTTTTGGTAGAAATTACGTATTGACCCCATCAACAGAGCTTGAATGGTTGAGCTTAGTAAACTTAACCGTCTCAATCCCTTTTAGTGCAACATATCATTGTCAAACAGCTTGAAATTGAAAGTAGTCAAGTTGGGCCTATTTCAAACATCAGAATTTTTTATTTTTTATTTTTTTATGTCCGTTAGGGTTTTTCAAAATTATGTATATACATAAAAATAGATCAAACAAAATTTTCTGCACTTTTGAATCCATAGTTATAATAGTAAAATGAAGATAATTCCAATTTTGACTATGATTTGAACCAGATAACATTTTCTATTGATTATTTCAATCCATTTCATGGCTGAACAAAACTAGATTAGATATTTTTTATTCTTATTCCAACTCAAGGAATATGTCATTTTGATCTCAATATCCAATGGTAAAAAGTATGTCACCTAATTTTGTTATATTGGGATCTCTGTTGCTTTTCAATTTACTCCCTTGGCTTTTTAAATTAGCAATAACGTGAAACTTTCTTGAACTTCCACATACAAATATTTGGTGATATTATAATATGAGAAGGATAAAAGTTAGTCATTTGAAGTGAAGAAGAGAATTTTCTTTTAAAAAGAGTTCCTCCAATTTATGTTCAACGTTCTTTCTCTGTTTTCTTTCAGTGGGCACTGGGCAGGGGGTCATACTTCACGATTCGAGAAAATAAATTTCAAAAAAGCAATCTAAATTTGATGGTTCAGCCATTAATTATATGCATTTTCTTCTTTAGAAAATGAATCTTCTCCTTACCTGCCAGTTTGCTTGAGCATGTCAAGCATATTGGTCTGGAAAACATGATCCACGGCTTCCACACTAACCCCTGTCCCACTCTGCGGCATCGCAAAAACGTCCACCACGCGCACAGTGTACTCGTCCACGAATTCCCCCAGCATCAGCCCCATCACTTCCATCGGCACTCCCGCCCTCCCTATAATACCACACACCACGAAATGTTAAACCCTAGTTCCATCAACACACTAAAAAACCTACGCTACGCATACAAAATCAACGAATAATTCATGTAAAAATTCAAATATATATGAAGCCCTAGATTTACCGTGTTTGAGCATTTTTAGTAGAGCGAGTGACGAGATGTAGACTTGTTCGGAGGTATCGAGGGTTGGAGAGTCCGGCGGCGGGTGGCCAAGAGTGCCGCCGGCGCCGGCGAACATTCGTTGTAGTCTTTCCATGCCGGACATCTAGATTTCCTTTCTGGGAAGCTGATGGAGTTTCGGGATCGGAATTCTTTGGAAACAAGCAGAAGGCGTGTTATAAAATGTTTCGCGATTATAACCTTATACTTTCGGCTAACGTTAATGTCCGCTTTCCCTTTAGGCAAAAAATTGGGTATAACCTACAAAAATTTGGTGGTGAAAAGCCATTTTCCTAAAATTTGTTAATAAAAAATTTAGTTTCAAATATGAGACTCGTAATTTTTACCAACTCTTCAATTATATTGTTATTTTTATCAAATCAAACGGGGGCTAACTAAGCCGTGTTTGGACTCCATTAATTCCAAAATACATATTTCATTCTTTTCTTTTCAACAAAACATTTTTCAATAAAATAATATTATACATAAACTCAAAAAATTTATTTCTTTTTTAGTCACATATTCTTAAAAAATCACTATTACAAAACACATTTTTTTCTCAAAAATTAATTATAATGGAACTCAAACAGGGGCGAAATTTATAGAAATTTATAGTATATACAAAGTCTCTACTTTCTTACACATACATAAGTGCGAATGTTAAAAATATTGTTCATACTTTCGTCCAATACTACGTAGTTTTGATGATGTCATCACACCTTTTTTCGAAATCTGGAACAAAAAATGACATCGTAGTGATTGGTTTTTCTACTGATATAAAAATATATACATGCTCTACGCAACCTTCATCACTTTCCCTTGTTATTTTTCTCTCTCATTACATGCACTTCCTATCTGTAAATTGTGGCCGGTATGGAAATACTCCCTCACACGCCAAATAGAGTGGGTTGCAGTCTTTTCCACATTCTTTCCCACTTCATTCCATTCTCTTTCATCCTCTTGCAGAAAAGAACATTTCCTCTCTACAACACTCTTTCAACCTATTAAAACAAATTCTTGTTTCTTCTTTCTGTATAGAAACTAATCTAATCATATTTTTCGATCTCTTCTTCTCTGCGACCTATCAGTCGACATCCTCTTTCTTTTTTGCGAGAAATCATTCTTCTCCAATTTTCGACTCTTTCTCTGTGTGTTCCTTTTTTAGTTTTCGATTTCATTTTCTGTGACCGTGATCAGAAATCGCATAGGTATTTTCTTCTTCGTGCCTTCATTCTCCAGTGTTCAAGTTCTTTTTCTATGACCAGAAATCCCAAACGACGTCTATTTCTCCATGATGCTGTATTGCCTAAGCAATTTTCTTCAGATGAATTTGTTTTAAAGCTTCTTTTTCTTTCCTAAAGTTTTTGGTTATGGGTTTAGAAATCTGAATATGGGTCTTGTTTTTTGTAACCAGAAATCCCAACTGACGTCTTTTCCTCCATGACGCTGCCTTGTCTTGGCTATTTTCTTTGGACAATTTTAGTATAATCTTTTTTCCTTTTTTTTCTTTTTTATGTTTTGGGTTGAGAAATCTGAATACAGCTCTTGTAACATTTTAGAATCGAGAAAAATTACATTTTGATGGATTCTTTTTCTATATCTTGAACCACAAACACAACCATACGTATTTTTGGTGTGCTGAGATATATCTGCTTACTAAAATTTTTATTGGATAAAAAATAATGCTTTTCATTTTTCTTTTTTTCTTTTTACTAGTGAAGGAAACGTGCGTTGCATGTCCGTTAATTAGTGTTAAAAATAAGTATTTGTAAATTGCAGAGAAATTTATTTGTAAATGACAGTGCGAAAGAAAAGGCACAAAAAAAATGAACATTTTAATTTCTTATAAAATTCAAAAGACAAATTGCAAGTTCAGTTTTTTATTAATAGTCAGCAAGTATAAAGTAATAGTAATTTTCTTACTCACCCACCTTTTGAAGCACAACTCATGTAGATGTTAGTATTCGCAAAACTCATATAGGAAAAAATACATTATAGTAATTAAAGATAAACATTAGTATAATTTGATAAAAATTCAAGTAACACAAATAACAGAATTTCACGAGAACATAAAAAAAGATGTAAAAATTCATTTTTCACGAAAACAATAAAAGATAAAATAAGGAACCGAAAGAACAAACAAAAATATTGAAAATTCTAAAACATAAGGATTGTGAAAATGAATAATAGTGCAACATATGATACAGGTAAAAAGTTGAGATATTCATTATTTATAAGGAAGAAGCTTCTAAGAAATTTAAATATCATAGAAACTCTTCCTCATATGACACCAAACAAAGAGTTGGGGGTTATATGAGAACTTAAATATACACTTTTGATCTGAGTTCTAGGCACTTTAGTGAAAATGTTATTGTTACTACTGTATATAAAAAAATTGCCTTCGTGTGCACACATGGAAACACCATGCCTACGTGTGCGTACACAGTATCTCTGTGTGCGCACACGAAGACACCGTGTCTCCGTGTGACACGGAGACAAACATGGTTTCAAGGACCGCAACTTTCCTTAAGCCCATTGACCCTACTGTAGATGCAGTTTGTCCAACTTCGGCCACACATTGTAAATATTAGTCTAATTTGAGTTGTAATTTCCTTTCCATGTAATAGTTTATTTCATGGGATACCTTTCTTCTTAGCACAGAAGGGATATCGTGCGGCTCCGCTAGACCGCCTTCCGCCTTCTCTTTGACGTTTTGGGATGAAAGAAAATTTGATTGCAAATTGTAGAAAGCTTGCAACATGAAATTGAAATGCATTGAAAGTAAATTGATCATTACTTGCTTGAAAGCTTGAAATTACAATTGTTGAAAGTAGGAAATTACAATGGCTAGTGCAATGAGCGAACACTAGAAAGTTTGAAAGATGTGTGAAAGACTAATACCCCCTATAGCATTTGGAACAAAAGCCTAAGTGATAGGAGTAGACGTTTAAATGACAAATAATCATATTAAACGTTTACCAATATCAGAGTTATTTTAGAATTGAAATAAACTACTACATGGAAAGGAAATTACAACTCAAAGTATACTAATATTTACAATGTGTGGCCGAAGTTGGGCAAACTACATCTGCGGTGAGGTCAAGGAGCTTAAGCAAGCTGTGGTCCTTGACACCATGTCTATCTCCGTGCCACACGGAGATACCATGCCTCCGTGTGGTACAGAGACACGGATTGTGTCTCCGTAGTTCACGGAAACATTGGTCGTGTTTCTTTTTTTTTTTTAACACACCAACTCTATCCTTAACTAATCGCTAATCAAATATGAAGTTCTGATTTTTTTATAACTAAAAGCAAAAAATTAAACCCCTAAAGCTATAAAAAAAAAGGTGTTTCTCCGTGGTGCACGGAGACATGGGTCGTGTCTTTTTTTTTTTAACACACCAATAATAATGTGTCTCCTTTTT
This sequence comes from Fraxinus quadrangulata, assembly GCA_903798255.1. NCBI lineage: Eukaryota > Viridiplantae > Streptophyta > Magnoliopsida > Lamiales > Oleaceae > Fraxinus > Fraxinus quadrangulata. The sequence goes on from CAIGRB010173797.1 coordinate 35,233, forward strand.
TTTAACATACCAATAATAACTAGAAGTGTAAATGTATAAAAGAAGTAAACAACATGAAAGTAAATCTTATGTGGCAAAAAGGAGGAAGCAAAAGATGTTCAAAAGTTGGTCGAAAGGTATTTCAAATGTCTTGATGTAAATCCTATGTTGGTATTCCTGGGGTTTGAACTTGTTACTTCTTCTATTTTATATGTTCAACACACTTTGGGGGATTTATAACTTTCTCTAGTTATCATTTGAATGGTTAATACTCTTGTTATCAATTTAAAGGTACTACTAGCAATTTACTGTATCAACATAATTGGAAGGGAGAAAAGTGTACACTGCTTTAATTCCAAGAGCTAACGCATAAAAAACGTCTATGATCAAAACATCCCACTTCAGGGAAAATTTCATTCTTGGGCAACCAAAGAATAATCAATCGAAGAAAAAACATCCTAGAAAAAATAAATTTCTTAAAAAACGATAGTCAAATCTTTAAGGAAGCATGCCTGGTGACATCAATTATCCCATTGATCAAACATCTTAAATCTATAAATGTAAACAACAAAAACCAGATAAGCATTCCCACCCTTCCCACAAGAACCAAGGTGAACTTTAACCAAAAAATGGACCTTCACTTTCTTATGTATTGGGCAAAAGGTAGTAGAAAGTCCTGATAATAAGTTAAAATATTCTTGCAAATGCTAAGAGTAAGGAAGCTTCTTTAAGCATGACCCAACCTAATGAAAGTAAAAAAGAAAATTATAATCAACTGTACAATTTTTCATCAATTTGACCCTTCAAGATTATTGTAACTCTCACCTATTAATTATTTCATTAGCTTCAACACCGAACTGCACAGATGCACTAAGTCTTTCATTAAGGTCTTCGATGCCATGTTTTTGTTCAGCGGATATTCTATTTAACTCTGCTAATTCCTTCTCTTTAGCCTCCAAAGACCCGCGCAACTCACTGAGCTGATCGAGATAAGATTTCGAAACTGACTCTTTCAACTCTCTTATTTCCTGCAAAAGCACGAATCATCACCTATGGCACTGATAGACACACTTGTCAAACATGACAAACAGCAGGAAAGAAGCCCTCAAG
>CAIGRB010173797.1:43448-73036 GCA_903798255.1 Fraxinus quadrangulata
ACAAGTAAAAATGACACACGTGATGGTCTATCCGTAATAACGATATCCGTATCTCGTTATTACTTCGACCACGGACGATTTAAGATTCAGTCATATGTAATTTGTATCTCACAATCACAACTCATTGTGATTAACAAATTACCAAAACTTGAATCTACGGATTCTATTATTTAATTTATTAGAATATAAATTCAATTAAATAATAAATATTGCCATTAATATGCATCGATTATATATATATATTTAAAGTGTTTATGTCCCAAGTTGATTGGACATAGGGCATAAAATTACAACTATATGGAGCCAATTTAAAAGATTAAATTCATTAGAGATTGATAATCCTATGTCAACTTCATTTGGAGAAAAGCATCCTTCTGGCCGACAATATTCCAAGTAAGTGAACATCTTATTAATTTACAATATTATATAAAATTTCCTTCCTTGTAGATTTCTATTCTTAATGTTTTCACAACAATCTAAACAGGCTTTTTTTAATGGAGAATACTTTGTCCTACTTCAAATTTTTCAATTTTTATGCCTCTTTTGGTGTTTCTATATTTGGCTTTCGAAACTACACCATTGTGCAACTAAAAAGGTTTGTTGTTTGTTTAATCTTTGCTCTCTTTGTGCAATTGTCCTTCTTTGCATTACTATTTTAAATTTGTTTCATTGTTTGGCTTTTATTTGCTTATTGAAGCTATATATTGTTCCATGGGTACCTTTGAGAAATCGAATATTAACAATACTACTTGAGCTTCTTCCAAACCATTCATCACTAAGTATAGAAATAATTCTGCCAAAAACCTACTTCAGCTTCTTTAGTATGATTTGAACTCTGTATTTCAAACCATATTTAATGGGAACAGAGACTCTTCTTTCAATTTGTTTGTGAAAGATACTGAAAAGTTGCTGGTGGGAAATTGAGAATAATGTACTTGATTTAAAAACAAGCTGGACAAGCTTCTTAACAATATTGTCATTATTGGTTCACACACCAAACTAATAATCGAAAGGAAAAGGTAAAAGTTTTTTTTCCAAATAAATCTCGTTTATTTTCTACTAATTGATTCTTAGATTTACTACTTTAGCATTTAGTAATTATTACAGTTTCCCATTTAGCTGACATGTCTTTTCTAATGCCTTCACAGTCACGTTATAGTATACTTAGCAAGATCGGGAACAGAAAGTTCTTTGGGATTTGTAAAAACAAGAATGACCCCAAGAGAAAGACGATACGCCTACTAACCCAATGAAAGGATTTGGTGTACCATCGATGCATCTTGATAATATTCATCAATCTCTTCCTGATTCAGCTCAAGTATCAATGAAAAAAAATATTTAACTACCAGATGATGACCTCAAGCCTATTTTTTCACTTGTCTTACCCCTCTTTGTTCATGGTATGTAGTTGTGGATGTGTGTGAAGTGTAGATAGTTTCGTTTTGACCAATATAAAGCAATTCCATATTTGTGATGTACATAATAATCATCACCAATCTAGAACGAAAAAACAAGGTCATCTATTGTTGGCAGAAAAGTATCTGCATTCGAATTATGTTCTACACCGAAACATTAAAGTACTTTTATGAATACTATTTTAGCGATTCATTTATGTTTCTTTCAAAATAATTTTATGGATACGTCTAGGTAAGTTTGTATTTATTTTTCTTTCTTGACTTTGAACATCATTCTTCCCCAATTTGAATGGTCTTCTTCATTATTTTTACTTTTGCATAGGATTCTAGATTTACTAAAACTATTAAAAGCATATGATTCGACTTGAATACGTCTTTTTTGTGCTATACATGCATTGCACGTGCCAATAACCAGTAGCTATAAAAAGTGTCAAAGTGAGAGAAACATTTTCATAAGAAATTTATAATCCCTAAAGAATCATCAATCTATTTCTAGAATCTTAATTGAAAAGTTGACTATTTTTTGAAGATGAGAAAAGAATTAAGCTTAGTGCACAACGAGTTTGACATTCCATTATGTGTCCAAATCTGAGCCATTAGTTGTTTAAAATGTTGTTAAAATTAATAAATAAAAAGCTAACACATTATAATAGTGTCAAATTTGATGTATATGTAGCAACATGGATGAGAAAATATAAGTGTTCTAAAAGGTTCGCTTTTTGTTTGACAATCAATATTTCTTGTTTTAAAGTTCAATTCAACAAAATATTCGGTCACTGAGATTTAAAAAGAAAATAACTTTAACAAAAAAACAAACCCTAGTCAAAACTTAGCCCACGAACAAAGTATCATTACTTTGATATATTTATGATTTTGAAAATTATATTTTTTTTGAAAACTTGAAAAATATGCACGAAGTTCTTAAAATTTTAAGGTATGTAATGTTTTATTTATTGGCATAGGATTATTAAGATTATTGACCTCTGTTTCTACACGAGTGACGTGGTCAAGAGATTCCTGCTGCACTCACTTTCACGTGGCATATCTCCTTCATAGTTTGACAAATCATTAAAATCACATAACCTTCTCCGGAGGTAGAGGAGGCGGTCACGAGCAATGTGAAAGTTAAGTCAGTTAACTTGTATAAGTATACTTGGATGTGAAACATACGAAAGACGTGAGCCACAATAGTGTTCGAGCACCGAGGTTTATAAAAAGTAAAATGAGAGAGAGCAATATTACTTGAAGTGTCCAAAGTTGCATTACCTTCAAATAATACTAAAGTTGCATTACCTTCAAATAATACTAAGTGTGCACTTTTATAGTAGAGGAGGTTGAATGATTATCGTTGGATGAAAAGACACATAGCCTCATTTTAATAGTCAAGGCGACTTATTATAGACATCATTTCATTCGTCCTAGGCCAAAGGACATTTAATATTTCTGAAAAGTAACAACCCTATGTCCTTGGCCAGCATGTATAGAGTAGACTCACAAGTTGATTTGATAGGGTGATTGATGTAGAGAGGTCAAATCAATCAATCATAGAAGATCTTGTGCGGATGACCTTTTAGAGGAGTTGCCTCATACATCTAAAGGATATTCGCTTCGGATCAGTACTGTAGCATGTTGTATCATATCACCTAGCCCATGTAGGGCCTTTACAGGGGGTTCAGAAGAGTGCATCACTTTGACTACTAAAGGTCCTCGAATAGGTCGATAGGATAATGAAATGAAGTGCAAGTTTGGATTTTCTTATTATGTGATTGCCACGCTTTTTTCTTTAGAGCTTCGTTAAGTTAGGCGTAAGAATAGTCGCTTAAGTCCACGTATGAATATTCATATAATGCATGAAAATTTTAGGTTGATGTACATTATCCATATTATGTGGTGATCTGTCATTGAAGAAGTGATTTTAGGGCAAGGCTTTGGAGTATAGGCAGTTTTTGATAAAGCTAAGTTGTGATTGTGATGATGCCCTTGTGTAAGGATGAGGCTCTGAGACTTAAGCATCTTTTGATAAAGTTGAATGGCTGTTAAGGTGAGGTCCTGCCATGATGGCAAATCTCTAAGACTTAGGTAGCTTTTGATAAAGTCGAGACATTAACTTAACAAGACATTATGCGTGACAAATGATTTGAAATGTCGTGTCTTCCCAAGAAAGGCAGTTGATGTGTCCATGGTTTCAATGTACTCATTATGTGCAAATTAAATGTACAATGATAAGCTTTTTTATCTCATCTGAGGCAATGTGCTTTAGCACGTGAGTGTGAGTGTGAGTCACGCCATTCAAAACTGAAGATGAACATTCTCGTATTCAGAGGTTTGGATTACTTCCCAAATGGATGTTCAGGATTACTTCTCATCGATCTAACAGTTGTAGTTCGTCACCTCTACATATAAAAAGGGGTTCCCTAGGTATTTTCACGATTTATTTATCTTTACAAAATTAGAAATCTTAGAGCTTTTAAACTCAATTATTTTCCAACAGTTTGTAACTATTCTCTAATGACTTACAGTAAACGTCCCTTCGATCATTTTCCTGAATTTCTTGGTTTAGATAATTTTGTTCTTGATTTAAAATCCATTCTTTATCTTTTTCCTTTTATTATCCATAAAAAACTTCAAATGTTAAGATGACCTCCATCTCTAAGAAAACAACCATTAGGGGCTTTTGGGGGGTTGATACGAGGATGATATGTGCAGAAGCCGGGTCCGCCACACATGATTCTTACTAAATGGATTAGAAAGGCGATAGCCCCATTGACTATAGCATTAAGTGGGAGATTGCCCTATCCCTTCTGGAATGATTGAGGTACAACTTAACAATATTATAGAGCTCTATAGGGTCCATAGACCATAAAGTATTTAGTGCCTTGACTTGGCGAGAAGGCTTGCTTCCCAAGGGAAGGTTGCATGAAATTTAGTGAGGCCATATTTTTTTATAGCATACGGCTACCTCACACGCCTTTAGGTATACATTGATGCTGTATGACTTAGCCCCTAACCAACTTTTCCCTAATGCATGGAGCTAATTAGTAGGGACTTTTCTTCTTAGAAAGTAGGTCACTCTTAGCGTGAACATATTTTTCAAATCTTTTTCCAGCTTTAGGCCTAGAGTAGGTGTAAGAGTTTTAAAGGATGGTACTGACTTAACCCATAGGGTCCACATTTGACCTTCACCGAGGAGTGGAAGTCTTTCTTGTTCTAGGGAAGGAAAAACGGTACACGATGAGAGCATCGTTTCTTTAAAAATTTTTGAAGTGCTCACTCTTCGTAAAACACGACCTTATGTCCTCCAAATGTAACAGTTCTTCTAACAACTTCAATCTTGAAGAGGTTATTTCAATTTTGTTCCAAGTGATGCTTCATTTTTCTTGTAAAATAACATTTTGCCAACGAGTATGCCAAATACAACATGTTCTTCATGAGGAAGGTTGGTGAGAACAAGGTTATGGTCCTTAATAAGTCCACTTCTACCTATCACCACCAGCGGGACAACTTGATAAAATTAGCTAAACAAATAAGCTCTTACTGCTTATTCTGATTAAAGGTAAGGATGAAGAAGAGCCTTGGTCGGAGAGGCAAAAGAAGAGAAAAATGGATATAACAAAGTTTGTTAGCTTTCCTTCTCCGTCGACCCTCCGTACGACCTTAATATAATAATCCATAGTGTCTAAGCCTATTACCTCATTTTGAGAAAAAGGTCCCAAAGAGGCTCTAAGAAGGAAAAAGGGTAAATGGGTTGCCCAAAAAGAGCCAAGCAATGATAAAGAATAGAATTTCATATAGGGCCAGAAGAAAGAGCTCGATTCTGTTGCCTTCTTTATATTTCCCGTTAATGTCCATGTAGTTGTCAGAGTTCTTCACAAATAGTATATAGGGGTAGTTTACCAAGCTCGAGCAATGGGTTTTCCTTTTGATGCCCAAATGGAGATGCGACGGCTCCTATAGAGGAACAATGAGTTCTTCTAAGAAAGTAATAAAGCCAAGGAGAAGGCGAAGTGGCTGAAATCTGAGACAAAAAAATTGGAGAAAGAAGTTGAAGCTGCTAAAATAAACCAGGCAGAGCGGAGTTGAAGACGAAGTTTATGACTGCTGAAAATAATTGCTTGAAGAATAAAGTCTACCTCTCCAAATCCGAGATAAATGCTTTGACGAGGTGAGTAGTTGTATCCGAGTATGGACATATCTTCTTTGAAGGAAAAGTTTCTTGTAGAAGAGTAGGCTATTCCTATGAAGACCCTATCATTGACCTCGATGCCAAAGAAGATCAAGCCCCTTCAAAGGATGCAACAACTTAGGGCTTAGGCATTTCCTGATCCATTTTCATTTTGTCTACATATACAAAAAAAAAAAAAAAAAAAAAAATTTTTTTGCCCAATTTGAATGGATCTTAGTTGATTCATCGCTACTGCTCAAATGAGTAGTAATAGATAGGGATGATAAGATTTGAACCTGTGACATTTTGTACTTATCTCTTTTTTATAATCCTTTTTGGCACTTTGCCTCCACATGTACAAACTTTTGATCATTAATAAAGTGTTTTTTTTTTTTTTAAATTTGCCTCTTTCTGTTTTGTCCTTTATTTTTGTACAAGTATAATTACTTCTACTTAAGTTAATATAATTAGAATTTCAACAATTCAAATTAGATCCCTTCTTTTAAATGAACTTTGTTTAGAGTTAGGCTTGACCAAGTTTACTTAGGAGCTTCTACTAATAACCAGTTCATACAAAGTTGAATTTCTTTTCACACTAAGTAGTGGGGCCTCGATAAATAGAAGTACTTTTGAGAAGGGGCTACCTTGTTTTGAGTGTTTTGTTGACATTAGCTTTGTGAGGTTCAAGGTAGGTTTCCTTGGGATGCTTCACATTACTATTTCAAGAAATAGTACTTTTTTACGTTGGTGGATGATTCATTAGCCTTAGACTTGGAGATGAAGGACGGACTTGACTAAGGTACTTCTTCAATTCATGGAAGGTGTTTCGTACTCTCCATCCACTGGAACTTCTTTTCTTTTTTAAGGATCTTAAAGAAAAGAATGCACTTATCAATACTTTTGAGGCAGAGCAACTTAAGGCTGCCGCTCACCCAATGAGACTTTGCATTTCTTTTGGCTTTTGAGGTAAACGTATCTCTATCAAAGCCTTGATCTTCTAAAAGTTGGTATCGATGCCTTTTTGGATGACCATGTAGCCTAAGAATTTTTCAAAAGATGACGTTGAACGCATAACTAATGGGATTTAACCTCATCTCCTACACCTCATTAGAATTTGAAAAGTTACTAAGTGTTTAATGTGATCCTTAGTCTTGAGGCTCTTGAAAAGTATGTTGTCCACATATACCTCTATATATTTTTCGATGAGGTTGAAAAATATCTTATTCATGAACCTCTAATAGGTGGCTTTGACGTTTTTCCACCCAAACGGGTATTACCTTGTAGCAATAGATGCCTATATCAGTGATGAAAGAGGTATTCTCCTCATCCGTAGGGTACATGGGGATTTGATTATAGTCTGAATAGGCATCTATAAATCTCAACAACTCAACCTCGTGATAGCATCAATGAGTTGTTCTATCCGGGAAAGAGAAAAGCTATCATTTGTACAAGCTTGATTAAGATTGGAGAAGTCTATACGGACCATGTACTTGTCTTTGCTTCTTTACGAGGATCAGATTGGAGATCTATCTCAAATATAGGTTTTCTCTAATGAAGCCATTAGTTATCAACTTTTCGACCTCTACCTTCAATGCTCTATACCTCTATAGATTGAGAGCTATCTGTATTTGTCTATGCTATGTGAATTTGGGATCAATTTTGAGATGATGGTAGCTCACCTTTTGGTCGATGCCCATCATATCTTCATGTTTCTAAGAGAAAACATCCAAGTTCTTGCACAGGAAGCTCTTGAGTTTCTCTTTTGCTCCTTGTAGCAAGTTTTTCGCCACCTATAGTAACTTGGTAAGATCTTGAGGATCCACAGAGAAGATTTTCAACCTTTCACTAGAGCTATTTGCGAATTGAACTTGATGATGCGAGGGTCCAACTCTTCATATATGGCCTCCTCTTAGGTGTCCTCCATTCTTTAGGGGCATCTATCATCTCGAAATCTTTCCCTTCTTTAAGGAAATCGATCATTTAGGTGTCAACTATCACAATGTTGACCTCACGGGGGATTACTTTCCTTATAGAGTTCAAATAATATTTTCTAGCCCTATTTGGTAACTTCTAATAGTGGGAATGCCATTTCTTTGTGAGAAACTTCATACATGGGTAATGTATGAAGATACCAATGCATAGTTCTTTTAAGGTAGATCTTCCTAGGACTCCGTGGTAAGATAACCTATTATCTACCATAAAGAACTCCATGTAAAAGTGGGCCACCTGAGGAGGCTCTCTCATTTCCACCGAAAGTAATTTTCTCTCTTTGGATGAGGCTACTACCTATAAATTTGTAGAGTGTTGAAATGATGGGTGGTATCTAATTATAGGTTGCTCGAAAGATGATGTTAACAGAGCCCTCGTTGTCTACCGACATACTTTTAACCTATTGTACGCTATGATTGCATTTACCACTAGGGCATCACAAAGAAGGTAGTAAAGACCTACCGTATCTTATTGAATGAAGGTGATGGGCTTCACCATTATTGTTCCACATGGTCAATTATTGACTATGTAGCTAGTTATTGGAGGCCTTTATCCTCTTTGGCATCGTTCTTTTGGACGTTCCTAGATTATTCACTCTTATAAGAACCTTTAAAGATCGTATCAATCTCCCAAATTGGTACATTATCCACATCTATCGGAGGGTTTCTCTTTTTTTCCATTTTTCGTATGATAAGGGAATCGTTTCTAGGAGGTTGTCTCTTCTTTTCTTACATAGACTATTGAGCATGCCTTAGCAAGAGTAAATTTCTTTATAAGGGCCAATTCTCTCCTAGGTGCTCGGGGATTATTCTGATGTACTCATTATATTGTCGTTGAATGAATGATGATAAGTTCATTGAGGTTGGACATTCCTATAGGGCCTCATAGGCCAGTTTTCTCAAGCCTATTTGGTGGCGGGTTTGAGTGGATAACTCCTTGGTTTCCATAGCTGCTAGGCCCTGCTTTATCATATGCTAGGGTTGGTACAACATTAAATGTATATGTGGCATATGCTTGGCCTTAGGTAGGAGCAACATGGTCCCCACTTAGGTCTATTGATGATTTACCAAGTGTAAGTTGGGACCTTTACCTCTGGGTGGTAGATGTCTATTAACTACTCTGTTGCGGTGGTCGTATCATCTCTTCATTCAATATCTCGTCCCTTATCAACTCTAAAAACTGGTTATAGATGGTATAATTTTTATTGCGAACATCCCTCCAAAATAGGGTGTTCACATTGAGGCCTCGTTTTAGGATAGAAAAAGCTTCTGCATCGAAGATTTTCTCAAAATAAATAGTTTCATCTGTGAAATGGCCAAAATAACTTTTCAAAATTTCTCCATGTACTTGCTTTATGTCTTGGAGGCATTGGAATTGGGTCTCTCATTCCTTCTTGGATAGAAAGTTGTTCAAGAATTGCCTTGTAAAATCTGTTCAGCTCTTTATGCTTCTAGGGTAGAGCTTATTGTACCATTTTTTGGTTGTCCTATAGAGGGTCAAATGGAACGCTCTCATTTCAGTGTTGGAGAAGCCCATCTTAAGTTCATATAAGTTTTGTAAGTGTTAAGGTACTCTTCTAGATCATATCTTCCTTCGTACAATGATATTTTGAGGGACAAAAAGTTGTTTGGAATGTAGAGGTTCTAGAACTCTTTAGAGAATGGGTGGTTGTCATCATTATCATCAAGCTCATAGAACCTGCATGGTCCATCATCGTAATCCTCACCAGCTTGGTAGAGAGGCGGTTGGAAGTTTACAATTTGCTCATTTGTGGCCTCGGTTGACCTCTTTTCCACCTATTTTTAGGCTTGTGGGTCATTATGAGACATTCCCACTCATTTATTGATGGTGCTTGAATATAGTGTTAGCCCAAGAATAACTAACCAAGAGGGGGGTGAATTCATTTTTAAAACTTTTTCGACAATTAGTCTCACAACTATTTAATACACATGATATAAATGCAAAGCGTAATAAGAGAAGTAAATATGCAAATTTGATAACTTAATTCAAGTATTGTCACCTAAGGAAATATAGCACAATGTAAATAACAATTTAAAATAAAGTACAATAATGTAAAGATGACAAGCGAATTTAATGGGGTTCGATACACAATGTGTTCTACGTCCCTGTTACCAAGCTCTCTGTCAGGAGTAAGGCCAAATGCACTATAATGGTAACTTACAATAAGGAGTATCAATCCTTAAGTGACTTACAACATGTGGCACTTATCCTTAGGATTGAATGCAAAGAAGATGGATATTTATAGAGTAAAAGAGGAGACTGCAGGAACTTTCGGTTGNTGGAATTTTGGTTGACCAATTCTACATTTTCGGTCGACTGAAATTTGAATTTTCGTTTGATCGAAAATTGACTTTCGATTGACCGAAAGTTGACTTTTTCTTTTTTGCCTTTTCAAAATCTATTACATATTTGAATGAAAAACATTTTTATGCAAATGATGGATTATGAAAATAATTTGAGCTTTATGTACTTACTAAAAATCGATGAGTTAATACATTTACATATAAATGTTTAATGTCTAATCGTCTTGGCTTGTCGATCTTTATACTTGTATTTTGATTTACGTCTTTTGCATGTCTTTAAGTTCCAATTCGATCATCGCATGTAAATCGCTATCGTCTTGAATAATTTGACTTGAATACTTAACATTCACTTTGTTCTTCATTTTGGGTTCGATTTATAATCTTGATAGCTTTGAAAGCGTAATCACTCAAATTCAAATGTTAGTAAATAAAATGGCTTGTTTGTTATAATCAAAACATTAAGGTTATAATCAACCATATGTCAACAATTTTTCCCTTTTTGATTATAACAAACAAGATGATTTGCAATGTAAGATTTAAACAATTAATATCATATTGATAAAAGAATATACATCATAAATTCATCATGTAAATCATATTCCCCCTTTCTTTTACAAGTCAACAACTAGACATTTAAAGTATATTATATTTTCAGATCAAAGCATGCATAATCTCACTCCATTTCTCCCTTTTGACATAAGCAAAAAGGGATATCATTTAAATCAATCATGAATGAATAGTATATTCCCACTCAATTAAGCACAAGATGCAAAAAATAAAAATAAAAATTATCACTTTATAGTAAAATATTAATCAAAGTATGAGTGATGCAAATGAAAAAAGCAAAATCATTTGAATAGAATTTATATTTTCCCTTTTCAACATCCCCCCTATCATGCATAAATCAAGTTATATATCTCTTGCCCTTTATCATGCATAATTATCCATTCAACTTCCCCCTTTTGACATAAGCAAAAAGGGATAGCATGTAAGATCAAGACACAATTTTACATTTACGATAGCACATATGAGATGAATAGTATTGCATATCAAAACTTTTAAATCAACCATAGAGAAAGTAATATATTCCCCCTATCGTTTTCACTTATATTCTCCCTTTCAATAGGAACTGGGTTTGCATCTATTTCATATTCCATATAAAGATAGTATAATATTTAGAGACATGTATTTCCACAATTCATTGAAATAAATCACATTAGAAGTCATCACAATTCATGGAATTAATGGAAGTCATAATTCTAGTTACAATGCATAGATTAGAAGTTATATTTCATAGCAATTAAATCACATACAAAATATAATATTGAGTTTACTTGCAATTTAAAGAAGAGAGTTAATCATACCTCGATATTTTTGTTATACATATAGAAGTACCTGGACTATCCTTATCCATTTGATTGATGAGCTCATTGGATTGTTCATTTGTGTTTACCTCATCTTCAATGGCCATAAAGTACATATTGACGATTTCTTCTTGACTTTCATCATTATCATTATTGCTTTCATCCCATGTCACTTGAAGAGCTTTCCATTTTATGAATCTTTTTCGCCATATTTTTCTTTCTTTTGGAATCGATTTATTTGGCGAAAACCTTTCAACTTCTTGACAAGAAGAACTAGATCATCAAATTCTTCATCATTCATATTCTCACTTGAAGTGCTTTCATCGACTATGGATTTAAAAGCAACTTGGCGTCTTTCCTCTTCTTTGCTTTTCAACGTTTTCTCCTTTCTCTCTGTGCGAATTAGCTCATATGTCATCAATATTCTATAGACCTCTTCCAATGGATATGTGTTGATATCTATGGTATTTTCTATCAACATTTTCAAAGGATTCCATTCTTCCAAGAGCGACTTAAGTATTTTACTTACAAACTCACAATTAGTAAATTTACGATTAGAGGCTTTGAGGCTATTAGTAATATTGGTGAAACGAGTAATCATGTCAACAATAGGTTCATTCTCTTTCATGAAGAAATTTTTAAAATCTTTAACTAAGTGATTTATTTTAGTTTCTTTTACTTTACTAGTTCCAACATGAATAATTTCTAAAGTATGCCAAATATCATAAGCCGAATGACATGTACTAATACGATTAATTTCATTTCTACCCAATGCACAATAAAGTATATTCTTGGCTCTAGCATTTAAATATAATTTTCTTTTATCCTCTTCGTTATATTCCTCTTTAGGCTTGAAAATTATTTTGTCCGATTTTTCATCAACTTTAATAATCTTAGTAAGCTTATGAGGACCAAATTCAATAACTTTCCAAATATTATAATCTATGGATTGAATAAATATCGTCATCCTAGTTTTTCAATAGTTATAATTAGTACCATCAAATAAAGGAGGACGATTTGTAGAACTGTCAAGAGTTTGAAAAAAGTGGTTAGCCATTACTCAAGATTGTGAAATCTTTAAAATTGAGCCCCTTGTTTTGATACCAATTGTTAGCCCAAGAATAACTAACCAAGAGGGGGGTGAATTTGTTTTTAAAACTTTTTCGACACTTAGTCTCAAAACTATTTAACACACAAGATATAAATGTAAAGCGTAATAAGAGAAGTAAATATGCAAATTTGATAACTTAATTCAAGTATTGTCACCTAAGGAAATTTAGTACAATGTAAATAGCAATTTAAAGTAGAGTGCAATAATGTAAAGATGACAAGCGAATTTAATGGAGTTCGATACATAATGTGTTCTACGTCCCCGTTACCAAGCTCTCCATCACGAACAAGGCCAAATGCACTATAATGGTAACTTACAAGGAGTACCAATCCTTAAGTGACTTACAACAAGGAGTAAGTGACTTACATCAAGGAGCACTTATCCTCAGGTGACTTACAATAAGGAGCACATATCCTTAACAACAATTCGAGTTTTCACAAGGCTCTCAAAATCACCAAAATGTAAATGATAATTTTACAATTAAAAGAACTCTCTTAAGAAATGATATAATCAAGTTAAGTATTTAGAGAGTTAGGATAACACTTCAATATATAGCAAATGATAAACCTCAAGTGTTTATACAGTAAACTTTGATGAATGATGGATAATAAAATAGTTTATATCTTTGTATCAAAATTTTTAACCTATGATCTCTCTTAACAAATAATACAAGTTAAGTATGAAGAGAGATTTACACTTCAATATAAGTGTTGACAAAGAAAATTTCTATCAAGAATAAAGAATAGATGAGATTGAGAAAATTTCTTTGCAAAAGAAATTCTTGATAAGATAGATGTAAACTCAATGATTTTCAATAAATATACTCTCTTAATTGCTCTTGTAAAAACTTAGGATGAATGCAAAGAAGATGGATATTTATAGAGCAAAAGAGGAGGCTGCAGGAACTTTCGGTTGACCAAAAGTGTCAATATAGTTGTTGGAAAATCAAACCATTGGAATTTTGGTTGACCAATTCTGCATTTTCGGTTGACCGAAATTTGAATTTTTGGTTGACCGAAAGTTGACTTTTTTTTTTCAAAATCTATTTCATATTATGAACTAAAATCATTTTTATGCAAGTGATTGATTATGAAAATAATTTGAACTTTATGTAATTGCTAAAAATCAATAAGTTAATATATTTACATATAAATGTATAATGTCCAATCGTCTTGACTTGTCGTTCTTTATACTTATATCTTGATTTGGGTCTTTTACAAGTCTTTAAGTTCCAATTAGATCGTCGCATGTAAATAGTTATCGTCTCGAATGATTTGACTTGAATGCTTAACATTCACTTTGTTCTTCATTTCGAGTCCGCTTTATAATCTTGATAGCTTTGAAAGCTTAATCACTCAAATTCAAATGTTAGTAAATAAAATGACTTGTTTGTTATAATCAAACCATTAAGGTTATAATAAACCATAGGTCAACGTATATGAGGCTCTTACTGTGGCCTATTTCTAGGCACTCCGACGACTAACATATCGAAGACGTTGGCAGACCTTTTAAGTCTTCACTCTCGTTCGTAAACTAGAGAAAACTTATCATCCCTATTGAATGGATCATTCACAGGCCGGCCCGACGAGTAGTTTGTAAACACATATACTACTACTTCAATTTCAATAAGTTTAGATCTCTCAAGTGCTTTTGAAATTGTAACCTATCGCTTTGCACCTCTTCCTCTTTTTCTTGTTGGTTTCCTTATTGTGCTTGATGGCCTTAGTAAAAGCCTAGTTGAGGCATATCGTGGGGAATCATCAGACCCACTTGCCCTTGTATTTATTGAATGAGCTATTGCATTATGAAGGTATGCTTCGTAATGTTCCTCAAGTTGGTGACCCTGGTTGCCACCTCTCTGGTAAGGTCGGCAGCCTCTGTAATGGAGGGGTCGGTGGTAAGGTACATGCTTTCGATGGGCCTCTTTTTTCAGAGATTTCCCTCATTCTTTGTGGATTTTCTTTTCTCTTCACTAGCGCTTATAGTGGGTGAGCGCCTATTTTATGCAAAGATTGGGTCTTTTGACTAGATTTCTCTTCAAAGTTTATCATTTTTCAAAGAAAACTCGAAACACCCAAAAATGAAGAGCACTTGGAACGTTTTTCCTTTGAAACTTCCACTCGTTCTTTGTTAATGAATAAAAACCTTTTTCTAGGAAAAATATATGAACTTTTGGTAAGCTTTTCCCATGAGGTTTGATCGGTGTTAAAAAAATGTGCATTCATGCAGATGGCGTCAATCTGACCTTGATTTCTGTACGGATAATGTGGCCAATAGATTTCGGTTCCACTCACTTCCAGGCGGTATATCTAGTGTACTCTTGGACAAACCATTCGAAGGACTTGGCCTTATTCAAAGGTGAAAAAGGCGGTTGTGATGATTTTGACGGTCAAGTCAGTCAATTTGTATAAGTATACTTGGGTATGGAACATATGGAAGACGTGAACCACAATAGTGTTCGGGCATCGGGGGTTTATAGAGAATAGAACGAGAGAGAGCAATATTACTTTTAGAGTATAAAATTGTGTTATCTTCAAGACACTAAGCGTGAGCTTTTATATTAGAGGAGGTTGAATGGTTATCATTGGATAAAGAGATATGTGGCCCCATTTTGATGATTGAGGTCCCATGTCGTAGGCATTATTCCATTAGTCCTAGGCCTAAGGATATTTAATATTACTGAAAAGTGGCCAACCTACGACCTAGGTCAGCATATAAATAGTAAACTGACAAGTTGACTTGATATGATAGCCGCTGCAGAGAGGTCATAACAGTCAATCATAGGCAATTTTATATTAAGGATCTTTCAGGGCAGGTATCTCACACTCCTGAAGTTTACTCATTTCGGATTGGTACTACAGCATATCGCATCGCATCAACTTGACCATAGAGGGTTTGACCTCTATATAGGGGTTCAGCAAAGAGCATCACTTCGGCTACTGAACGGCCTCGAATAGGTCTGGTAGGATAGTGATATGGAGTGGGGGTCTGGGTTCGCATATTTGTGGCTATAATGTGTTCATACCTTGAACCTTGTTACGTGAGGTGTAACAAAAATAACATTAAAAATAGGAAGATATCTTATTCCGCCTGGGTTTGTAAAACTTGAAACTTTACCTTCACAATAAGCCTGAGTTCTTTTAGAACCTTGAAAAATACATGTATAACATGTGGAATTTGAATAGGTAAATTATATGCACGGCACAACCACCTCATACTTCATTCATCTTATTTCTTTTTGATAGGTGTCCTATTCCTTTTTACATAATGCCTATCCTCTATAAACCATCCTTAGCTTTTAATACTATTTCTACTTTAAGTTGAACATCTTTACGCCTTTTACTTTGTTAAGTCTTTGCCAAAGATACGTGTGTAAATTACTTACTAGATTGGTTCAAATTTGGAAAAAGGTCACTTGACTAGATGTAAGGCTAGCATTGAAGGGAAGAAACCATTTGAATTTTTCCAGTAAATACTAGTTTCTTTCAACAAAAAGTTGTTTTCTCAAATAGCAACAATTAAATTATCATTGTTAGTTTTTAGACTATTTATGGTTTCTTCTTCTTCTTCTAGGTAGGTATTTGGGATGTAAGTGTGTTTGAAAGGGCAGGTGCTAGTGGGAAAGATGCATCAGTTCTTTATACGTTTAGTTCTATTCGATTCCAATTTTTTATTTACTGAGATTACGTAATTAAACATAGGGTTGGCTATCAAATGACAACTTCCATTCAAGTGAGTGTTGACTTCGAAAATGAGATTAACGAGTTTATCTCACCTAGCCAAAATTTTCTCCTCACTAATTTTATGCTCCAAGCAGGAATTAGAATAGAAATGACTTTTTGAAAGTAGGATATTCAGATTTTGCATGCCTTTCTCTGTTTTCAACTATGGCTATTTACAAATTTCTAATGAGGTAATAGGTTAATTAAGACATTTTCGTTTAAGCCACATGAAATTCATTGATTTGTGAACTTGTAACTGAATTTGTTAGCTTTTCATGTTTTATTCACCAATTCAAGTGTTCATTTATAATTGATTGTGAAGTCATTCTTTATATTCTGATAATAATTTCTGTTGATGTGGAACAATTGGTAAAATCAGTTAAGTATACCTGCTCTTGGCTTCTACTCGAAAGTGATTAAAAGGCTTCGTGTTATTAGTGCTTGCTAGTGAGCTCGCATGTGGTTTGGTTCTTTAAAACATTCACTAGAAGATACATACGCTTACTACTAATCCTTCGTAAATATTTGTTGATAACAAATAGTCCCCAAATTCGAGTATAATCGTTTTTGTTAGGTTTAGGACTTAGTTTAGGTTCTATACTAACCGAAGCCAAAATATTTTTGATGGTATGGTGTTTAATATTCATTGAACTTAAATTTTATTTAATGAACTCTTGGCTTGGTTTATTGGTAACTAATTTTTAGTAAAAATGAGATCATATAAACAAAGTCTTTGAAGTTCGAGCTTAATTATTTATGCTAAGTGGCAAACTTGTGGACTTGAGGTAATGAATAAATACTACGAATTCCAAGGTTATTCTGTGTTATAATGATTTAACAACGCGAGATCACATAAAACGACTCCTTTATAATTGCACCCTTCAAACATTTTCCAACGTGCATGTATTTTTATGCATGTGGTAAGCACGCATGATCTAAACCGTATGCATGTATGTGCCTTTTCAAATTCAATGGTTAAGATTAATTTGTTTTTGGATAATCAGTGTTGATTCTATTGAGATCCAAAGGTCAAGATGCATCTTAAAAAATTATGAATATAGTGCCACTATCATTGTTGTAGTTTCTTCGTAAAGCGTAGAGAATATTTTTCCTCTAGAATTTTTTAGATAATTGATCCTTTGGAAAAATAATTCCATAGAATATTTTTGCAATGTGATTCTCAAAATAATTCTACTAGTATTATGGCTTTATTTAGGGGTGATGATATTCTATCATCATATTTTTCGACTCCATTATGTTTTCCCTAGTGCCTTTGCTAGCCATTTTGCTATCTGAGAGATGTCTGATTCAGCGAGCCTTCGGGATTGGGACGATTTCCCCTTTGCATGAACTTCAGCAAATAGCCAAAATTGAGAAATAGGAGAAAGTGGCTAACCAATTGGTAGCAGTCATTTGTTTGTTTTTTTACATTTTTCACACGTGTCAATCTGGGAAGAATCACTAAGGGTAAAGAGGCGTCCATTATCTGTGACAGTAGAGTTCAGGATTTCGAACCAACAAATAATGTTTTTTCCAAATGAACTTACAAGTATTAGCACTAGTGATATTAGTAAGAGGTTTTGCTTTGACCCATCTGGTGAAGTAATATATTGCCACAATCATGAACCTGAGGTTGGATATACCTCTGGGTAAGCGTCCCACAAAATTAGCACCCAACTTTACAAAAGGCCAAGATCTATTTGTAATCAAGTCTTGTGATGATTGATGAGGTAACTCTCTAACATTTTTCACATTTTCTAGCAAAATCAATGGCCTCTTTTCTCATAGTTGGCCAATAGTAACCGTGCTTCATTACCTTCTATGCCAAAGAATGTTCACTAGAGTGATTTCCACATATATACCTTCATAAATTTCCCTTATACATACAATGGCTCATCATTGCCCAATCATCTAAGCAAAGGGATTGCGTAACTACTTTTACACGCATATTTCTTACTTCTCTTTTATCGCAAGATGAATTGTATCCCTCATATACGATGTTATTTCTTGTATCTAAGGAATTTTCCCTTGAATCCACAGGTTCTCTTCATTTTTTTAAATTTATTTTTGACTTATTGATGGATTTGCTAGCAATTCCAATGGTACAGTTTTAAAAGTTTTGCATCTTTTATGCTTGTCAAATTAGACAAAGCATCAGCGTACCCATTGTTAAAATATTGTATCAAGCTCATAACATCGGTCAAATATTTAGCCATCATTTTATCTTTGGCGGCAAAATTACCCATTGACTTGATTTAACAGTCACTTTTTACTTCAATCCTTTAGGTGCGCATTTGTTTATCCAGCAGAAGTCCTGTCAACATGACCTCATATTCAGCTACTTTCTTTGTTCTTTTGAATGTAAATCTGAGCGCACATTTTAACTTGTACCCTTCCAGGTTAAGATTATCTCAGCTCTAGCACCACTAACTCCTAGCGATCCATCAACAAATAACTTCTAAGTTTCTCCCTATTTAGGTTCATTTTCAGGAATAGGTATGTCTGAAAGCTCGACAATCAAATCTGTCAGTGCTTGTTCTTTAATTGCTTGCCCACCTACCATTTCATTAACTTCTTGATGCATCAAGCTTTTGTAACACTTGTTTGAATGAAAAGTTACTCAACACATCAATTCTGTGACTTTGGAAATATGATAAAGTTTTTGAGATGCCACTACTAGGGCGAGGGTCAGTTTTTCTATATGTGGATATCTAGCTTTAGTATTTTGAAGTACTTTACTCATATAGTATGTTGGTTATTGTTGCTTCCCTTCCTCCCTTACTAGAATGTGCTTACAGATACTTTAGATACTAGCAGATCAATAGTTTCTCTCCATTCAATGGTTTGCGAAAAGTAGGGCTTTTCCCATATGCTCTTTTAAGAATTGGAAAACCTATTCACATTCCTCTGTCCATTTAAACTTGTTTTTCTTCTTTTAACACTTGAAAGAAAGGATTGAATTTATCAGTGGCCCTTGAAATGAACCTACTCAAGGTTACAACCCTTCCAGTGAGACTCTAAAACTCTAGGTTTTGCTAGAGATCATATTTCTATGAGAGCTTTTATCTTATTTACCTCAATGCTAGGTTGGTTTACCATGAAATCTTAAAAAGTTTTGGACATGACACGAAATGCACATTTAAGTGCATTGAGTTTTATACGATATTTTCCGAAAAATATAGAATACTTCTTCCAAATGTTTCAAATGATATTCGACCTAAAGACTTTTGATGAGCATATAATTAATATTTGCTTCTATTGTTCTGCTCATATGATCTGTAAAGATTTTATTGACTAGTCTTTGATATGTCATCCCAGTATTTTTTAAGCCAAATGTATCACTTTATAGCAATATACACCTCGACCGGTAACGAAGGTGACATGCTCTCCATTGGGTTCATACATGGGAATTGGATTATATTCGAATTATCCATCCATGAAACTCAATAGTTCGTATTCTACAGTCGCATTCACTAGTTGATCAATTTTAGGGAGTAGAAAATTATCTTTAGGACATTCTTTGTTGAGGTCCACAAAATCTTGACAGGTTCGTCATTTCCCGTTACTCTATGGAACTAGATCTGGATTATAGACCAATACTGGGTATTGAGCTTTGCAAATAAAATCGTATCTACTTCGCTTTGTTAAAGCTTTATATTTTTAGGAGCTCATTGTTTGCCTCCTTCACCTTTTAGGCCTTACTTTAGGATCGATTCTTAGTGCATGACATGCCACTTTTGGGTCAATCCCAATCATATTAGCAAGCTTCCATGCTAACACATCTATGTTCGCTTTTAGGAAGTTTTTAGCAATCTTTTCATAGGCTCAACCAAATCTTTGCCAACTTTCAAAGCTTTTGTAGCATCCTCATTACCGACAGGAAAGCTTTCTAACTCATCAACTGTTGCAGCTTCTGATATGAATCATCGAACTTAAATTTATCTTCCATAGGATTATTTACTTCACCATGCTATCATATTTGCCCTAGGGTTTTACGATGTGCCACTCTTAAGAGTACTAAGGTAGCATCCTCGCACAACCCTCTAGTTATATTTTATACAATCTTCTCTTGTGCAAGTTGGAAATGTTGTGCATAACTTGAGAATGGATGCTATTATATTCATTTGTTTCAAACTAGGTTCTCCTAAGATCCCATCTTAAGCGGATCTACTATCGAAAATAAGAAAATTTATATATCCTTAGTATACCCCTAGTTTCACTGCTAGAACAGTCTGTCCGTTAAGGACTTAACCATCTTTGGTAAAATCGTAAAGATTCAGCATGGGGGCCTAAGGTTGATATGTTTTCATTTGATCAATCGCACTTTCAAACATAATATTTGCCGAACTTCAGATATCCAAAAGCATGCTATTAAAGCTATTATCGACTATTGTTGCTCATATGATTAGTGCAATACAACGAGGATATGTGATTTCATTCTTATTATCAGTAAACTCAATTGGAAGAGATGTAGGTTTTGAGTTACCTTGAATCCAACAATACTAATGTTGATTTGCTACCAACTTGCTTACCTTTCCTTTATGATTTTGTTGTCTTCTTTTCTGTGTGATATCGGTTAATGGCAGCGCTGATGTCTTCTTTGGGCTCTTCTTGTTGCCTTATTGGATTAACATCACTATCTTGTGATAATCTCAAAGGAGTTCAATTTTAGAATCCAATTGTTCTAGTTTGATAAGATCCACTTCTGCTTGACTTATTTCTAGACAATTTTCAGGTGGTTTTAATCAAAAGGATGATATCATTATTGCCTTCATTCCAATTTCTCACATAGGGTGCCAATTTATTGACTTCGAAAATGAGATTAATGCAATCTTCTCCCATAGTCAGGACTTTCTCCCCTAAACTCACCAATTTTATGCTCTAAGCACGAGTTATAATAGAAATGACTATTTGAAAAGAGGATATTCAGATTTTGCACGCCTTTCTATGTTCCCAGCTATGTCCATTTAGACATTTCTAATGAGGCAATAATAGTAATTAAGTCCTTTCCATTTATGCCACACGTTAGTAATTAATTAGTGAACTTCGAATTGAATTTGTTATCTTTTCATATTTTATTCATGAGTCCATGTTTTCATCATTCATTGATTGTAAAGTTATTGTTTGGACAAAATCTGCAAACGTAGGGGATCGCTGATAAGTAATAGTATGATGAGTTGAATTATCATTCTATGAAAAATAATTGCTAACAATAGATTACTAATTTGTATCAAATTCAATGGTTATAACACAAAAGAGATGTTTGATTGTTTGTAATTATCCTAAACTACGCTACTAATAATGTAAAAGAGTAGTTTTTATCAAGTTATGAAACAAATGTATTGAATTTAGAATCCACCTGTTGGTATCGATTTCTAATTTTTGAATTATGTAATTTAGTAGTGTTCAGGTGTTTGTGACAATCAATAATCATACGTTGTTTAGTTTATTTTTTGCCATGATAAACCAAACCTATCCTAAGCACGACCCGACCCAACCTTATTCCTAATTCAAATTCATATACAAAGAGATACATTCAACTACACGATTATCAATTAAGATCGCACACGCCACAAATGTTATTTCTAATACCTAAATTATACAATGTTCTAAACCTTCGGTAAGTCTCCCAACAATACAATAAGCAACACATTATTTAATTCGTAGCTAAGCTGTTAAATAATAGATTATTAATGCACAATTAATCACCAACATAAGAATTCACTAAACTACTAATTCAATAAATCAAAAACACGTATCCAATAGTTTTGTCATTCATCCAATACAAGAAAGAAGTTTATTATAATATATTTGTATCTAAATTGCACAAAGAGTTAGGAAAAAACATCACCCAATTCAAAGAATAGATGTAAGAGCTTGACATTCAGTTTCTTGCACTTTTCCTTCATTTTGAACCTTGAATCTTCAACTTCTTGTGTTAATTCTCTATTTGCCACTTGCTAGCCTCTCTTCAATGACAAAAACAATGTTTTCCACGTTCTGGACCTCATTTATGTTATAACAATTTTCAAGGTGTGCACCTAGTAAAGTGTTGGGTGCATACATCTAATTTGGGTTTAGTTACCTGCATAAGGTGTCCTTGTACATGCCTAAAAATTTCTTGAGGATTCATCAGTATTTTTATCATATTTTGTTTTCCCTGATATCCGATTGAAGTGATTCAAGGTGAGTTAGAAAGCTAACTCAAAGGGCCATAATTCTTTTAAAAATATCATTTTTTCAATTCGAATATTTGCTATTCCAAAAATGAGTTTCAATTTAAGACTGAAAATTCGAATCATAACTTTTTGGCTCAAAATTGATGTATGCTACTTTGATTATATTTCGCCTATTTGACTTGTTTTCTAATCCAACTGACTTCTAATACTCTCGAATCTTCATCATGATGTTTGACACAACTTTTGAATATCTGCACTTTAGTTACCGAACTTTAGATCTCATTTTGTTGATTTGTACCTAACAAATATAATACAAATAAAATTAAGACATAATTCATCAAAATAACCAATAAATAATCTAACTTAAATGCCCAAATAAGTCCACAAAATAAACTTATCAATCATACTTTACATTCGTATTCATGTGTATTTTGATAACAATTTTTGCTCATGTGGAACAACTGGTGAAATCAATTCAGTAAATTTGCTCATGGTTTCTACTCGAGATTGATTAAAAGGCTTCATGTTAATAGTGCTTGCTAGTGAGCTCATACATGGTTTGTTTTAAAACAAAAAATGTTCGTTGGCAAACAAATAGGCTTGCTAAATCTTTTGCAAATATTTCTTGACGACTATTATTAATTAAGACATGCCCCATTGAATTATTTTCCTGCTGCATCTGCCCATGCTGTTTTGTTGATGGCTAATATTAATCACATTTTTCTTCCCCGATTTGCATATTTTGATACAAAACTTTATCTTAAATATTGCTCAACTTTTATATGGTAAATTGATGAGGTTATAGGAAGTTATTCAACATGACAATATTTGACTCCTACCCCCCTCCCCCTTTATATGGCTTGTAGCTCTGCCAGCGGACTAGAAAAATACAGTTTGCAAAGAAAAACTGTCTTGATTGCAACCTTGGACTGTGCCTATACTGAAAATCGATAAGAAGTTGGAGATGACAACTTTTTCTTATTTGCTCAAGCTCATAAGATCTAACATTTCTAAAAGAGAGAGCCAAAATAAATGGCATTTTTTCAGTTTAATATCAAATTATCTATGTGATCAAGCACTACATTTTATCTTATTTACAAATTAAGGTTTAACTATTACTATTTATGAAATTTACGCAGTTCGACCTAAACTACACTTAGAGGTGGTGACTAGGTGTAAATGCGGAATTAAAAATTGTAATTAACCAGCAACAAGTTCCAAATTAATTATATCTAGATGGTTAAGCATACAGTCCAATTACTCTATGTTCGAATATCGTAGATTATGAAAATTGTAAATAAAGCAGTAAAAAGCACGCAGAATGTTCACAGAGAAACTCCAACTGGGTAAAAACTCTGGGCACATTACTAGTCAAAAATCACTATAAACAATCGAACTTAAAGTTCGCCAGACAAGACGATGATACGAACTTTCTGACCTTCTGACTGAAGTTAATATAGTCCTCCTCAATTGTGTGCTTCGCAACAACTTCTGACTGAGATTCTGACAGCACTCCTGGATTCCGTGCCTTTACACTACTCCTGACTACAATCTGACAACCTTTTGGATTGCGCACTCCTACACTCCTTGACTACAATATCAAAGCCCTCATGGATTTTCTAACATCTGGCTTTGTGGATTCGTCTATCTCCTGTGGATTCTTGAAGAACTCCGTATTCCATAGTAAGCTTGGTATTTGGATTAACCGAAACTGATATTTTCTCCGCCAAATATAATCNGTTAGCTTGGTATTTGGATTGATAGGAACTGATGTTTTCTCCATCAAGTATAATCAATTCAGATGGTTGAAGTCTCTCAATGAATTGGAAGATGTAAAGATAAAGCTCTTAAATTCTCTATGATTCAACCTTAGAATTTATATTCTACAGTGTTCTGGTATTTATATGATAGGGTTATGGTTGAATGGGCTGGATAAAAAGTCTTGAAATCACGATTAAAAAATTCTCGACTAACCATGTGCTCGAGTGAGAGCTCAACGATAGTCAAGCGGGAGCTTGCCGTTCGAGCGAGGACCCTGCGACAGTGTAGCGAAACTGTTTCTGTTTCTGCCGCTCAAGCAGAGTCTTGGCAACAGTCTAGCAAAAGTGCGGCGCTGTTTTTTCCTCTTCTGAAGCTCGAACACTAGAACCTATACAGTTCAAATAAGAAAATTACAACCTACTCCTTGACTTTTATAACCTATCCAATTTAGTCGTTTTTGTTCACGGACTTGTCAATTACATCAAAACCTAACAAGCTCCCCCTTTGGCATTTTGTGACAAACCTACAATCTAAAATCAAGGTATTAGTGAAAAATTTACAGACTCAATGATTGACACTACCAATACTAACTGTCTTGATTGAATTCTGCCTTTTCTTTTATCAAAACTTGTTTCTAGAAATAGACAATTTAAATACTCAGTATAAAACGTATGTAAAACAGTAATAAGTGTAAAATCAATTCAAGTAGTTAATCCAAGTAGTTATAACACATAACACATCATTTCAGTTTCATATCATAAGCTAAATTAAGACGTAATATCATTGTAACCCAACATATCAAAACGAAATATTGATACTACAAAACATCAAAACTTAATCTAGCAATATTGACTTTATCATTTAATGCATTTGAGTAAATTTTTTTAGATACATCATGTCAAGTCAAAAATATCATATAAATCCAAAAATATATACTCCATCATAAAAATATACTATTCCCCATTTTATCACAAAATTAGAGTCCTACTTACAATATCATAGTGTGTGCAGTGCAGATGGTACATGAAGACACCTATACTAAGTACTCCAAAAATAACGGGAGCCAGCAATGGAAACTATGTTACAACTCATCGATTAACCCCATACTTGATCACAACAAATAAATTCAAGTATATTATATATTAAGCTGTAAAAACAATTTTCTCTTTTTTATTTTTCAATTTTCAATTTTTTTTGTTTTTAATTTAAAGTAAGAATGCACTAAGCACATAAAAGATGTCAAAATATACAAAAAATAAAAATAAAAATAAATATGATGCATGTATAAATCATTGTCACACAATGATAAAGTACGAACATGCACCAAAAAACCTAAATGAGGTATGCAAATGCTCTTACTTGTAAGAGCACCGTGATTTATTAAAAAAATTTCAGATCACTTTTTTTTACCAAACTTGCCTAGAACATGAAAATTTTTAGTCATCTATATTATTAACTTGGTCAATTTACTTACTGATTAGTAAGGAAGTCAATCTGACCAAAATAATCCCGATTCTTATTTCTATTTAAGTTTTTGTTTCTATTTATGTTCAGAAAACGATGACACCTATGCATTATGTGTCCTAACTCACAATAGTGAAAACACGTAGGGACCAAGGGTATGTGATCGCTAATATTTATTCCTAGGTTGGCAGGTCCTATACTGTCTAGTAGGCTTCTGTTCTACTTATACCTTATTATTAGGCTCAGGATTATGCACATATTTAAGCTGGTCAGTACCAGTGACAAATGTGATCTTAGATGTATTAACAATATTATGATCATTTTTATTATATCCTAGACCTTCCTTATTACCAGTGGGCTTGCCCATTCCTAGAATGTTATATAACTTCATAGAACGACTAGAAAATTTAAGAAGTTGAGATTTAGAATACTCTAGATCGCTTAGCAGATTTTTAACTTGAATTTCTACGTTTTTCTTTTCAAGAGTCAACTTATTAGCTCTCCTAGAGGTCTTCTCAAGCTCACTAGTGAGATTTCTAACCTGAGTATCTAAAGATTCATTCATATATTTCAACTCACTCAAGGTTGAGGTAGATTTCTCAATGTACGCTAAGAATTTCTCATTTTCCAACTCAAGTTTCGTAACTCTCGTACTTAAGGCTTTATTTTTAGTTAAAATCTTAAGACTCTCCTCGTACATCTTATCATAAACCTCATGGACATCTTCATCACTATCAGAATCCTCACCACTACTTACGTTCTCGGCCTTCTCACACCCCTTATCAGATTCATTCCTAATTATAGCAGTAAAGGCAATATAGTTCCCACTTTCCTCATGAGTGAATTTCCTACTCCGATTGTCCGAGCTAAACTTGTCATCAGTAAGAGTAGTATTCATAGCTTTATTCATATTTCTCCTACTATTAGGGCCCTCACTTCTAACATGACCAAAACATCGACAATTATGGCATCTTACAGACTTAAAACTCTTCCTAGACTCACTACGACCACTTTTGTGCTTTTCTTGAGGTTTACTTTTATTCCTAAACATTTTTTGCAATTTTTTAGCAAAGTACTCTAACTCCTTTTCATTAGGAGAATCTGAATCCGAGGACTCCCTATGTCTATTCCTCACAATGTTTAAGGCCAAAGATTTATCGTTTGTAAATTTATCAAATGTCAGCTCATAAGTCTGGAGAGATCCAAGCAACTCTTCAAACTTAATTGATCTAAGTCCTTTCTCTATTCTATAGCCATAACTTTAGGCCTAAACCTTTCATAATATCTAAGAATTTTTCTTACAATTTTAGGCTCCGAGATTCTCTCACTTAGATTGAAACTAGAATTCACTATGTCGTTTAAGCTTGCATAAAACTCATCAAATGTTTTATTCTCTATCATCCTAATCTCTTCAAACCTAGCGGTCAACATTTGTAATTTTGAGTTCTTAACAGCCCGAGTTTCCCCATGTGTGGTCTGTAAAATATCCCAAACCTCTTTGGCTACCGTAGACACTCTCCTAAACTCTTCCGTGGATACCGCCATAAATAAGGCATGTAAGACTTTACTGTTCTAGTTACATTCTTCTAAGTTTGCTCTAATCCAATTAGCAATGAGAGTGGAAATTACTTCATTATTAATAGTAGAACTAGGTGCAGCCCTACCATTTACTATACTAAGCCAGATACATTCATCCAATGATTTTAAAAAAGCTCTCATCATAACCTTTCAGTAGGCATAGTTGCTTCCGTAAAAAAATAGAGGCACGGATAGAGACGGACTCATCTAGATAAATTTAAGGATCAAGAATTGAAATATGACTCTGATACCAATTGAAATTTACGCAGTTCGACCCAAACTATATCTAGAGGGGGGTGAATAAGTGTAAATACGGAATTAAAAATTGTAATTATCCAGAAATAAGTCATTAATTAATTATCTCTAGATGATTAAGCACACGTCCAATTACCCTATGTTCGAATACGCGGAATGTTCACCGAGAAACCCCAATTGGGTAAAAACTTCTGGAGCTTTACCAATCAAAATCCACTATAAACAATCGAACTTACAGTACTCCAAAAAAGATGACAACACGAACTTTCTAACCTCCTGACTGAAATTAATACATTCCTCATAGATTGTGTGCCTCGCAACAACTCCTAACTGAGATTCTGATAGCCCTCTGGATTGCATGTCCCTGCACCAACTCCTGACTGCAATTTGACAGCTCTCCTGAATTGTGCGCTCCTGCCCAAACTCCTTGGCTGCAATATCAAAGCCCTCCTGAATTCTCTAACCCTTAGCTTTGTAGATTCGTCTATCTCCTATGAATTTTTGAACCACTCCATGTTCCTCAGTAAGCTTGGTATTTGGATTAACCGGAACTGATGTTTTCTCCTCGAAATATAATCAAATCAATGAAGGTTGAAGTCTCTCAATAAATTGGAAGATGAAAATATGAAGCTCTCAAGTTTCCTCTATGTTTCAACCTTAAAATTTACGTTCTGTGGCGTTCTAGTATTTATATGATGGGGTTAGGGTTGAATGGGTCGGATAAAAAGTCTTGAAATAGTGATTAAAAAAATTCTCTGTTAACCCCGTCACTTGAGCGAGAGCTCAGCGATAGTCGAGTGATAGTTGTCGCTCAAGCGAGGACCCTGCGACAGTCTAATTAAAATGTTTATATTTTTGCCGCTCGAGTGAAGTCCTGACGACAGTCTAGCAAAATTGCGGCACCGTTTTTGTCCTCTTTTGAAGCTCGAACCCTAGAACCTATAAAACTTAAATACTAAAATTACAACCCACTCTTCGTTGAAAATCCTAAAACGAAGAGTGAAGCTGAATTTTTAGCAACATATGAACTTTAGAATTTTGAGTTCTTGCTTGGCATGGTCATTTGGTATAAGTTGTTGCATGCTATCAACACCGTGAGTAAATTTTTTCAAGGTGAAAACAGGGATATTGATGAAGCCATCAAGTTTTTAAAAGCACTTATCTTATTTCTCAAAAATTATAGAGAATCTAGATTTGCTAGTGCCATGGATGAAGCTAAACAAATGGCAAATGAAATGGGAGTTGAAGCATTTTTTCGAGAAAAATACAGTATTCGAAGAAAAATGCATTTCGATGAAAGTGGCAGTGAAGAGGTAACATGATTAGTTGAAGAATCTTTTAGAGTTGATTATTTTGACTTTATAAGTGATCAAGCTCGATCTTCACTTCAAACGTGCTTTGAAAAATTTAAACATTATGAAGAAACATTTGGATTTTTGTTTAGTTTGAAGAGATTAAAGAGTATGTATGTTGACAGTTTGTTGAAATCTTGTAAAAATCTTGAGTAGTGTTTTGAACTATAATGGACATTCAAACATTATTGGTGATGACTTATGTATGGTGTTGATAGTTTTGAAGTGCTATTTAGCTAGAGAAAGAGCTATTGATGTGCCAAATTACTTGAAAAAAAATGAATTTTTGTTTTCAAAATGCTTGCATTGCTTACAAGATTTTGCTTACTATATCAGTTACAGTTGCATCATCATAAAAAAGTTTCTCCAAGTTAAAATTGATCAAGACTTATCTCCGTTCAGCTATGTCACAGCAAAGATTAAATGGATTGACCATGTTATCCATTGAAAAAGAAATGGTTGACCAACTTAACTATACAAAATGGATTGATATTTTTGCCTCAAAAAACTCAAGACGGGTTATATTTAAGTCATTAGTTAGAACATTTTTGTATTGTGATTTGATTGCAACATAAATATTTTGAATATTTTATTTTTATTTGTTGCTTTATTGTTGAATTTAAGGTAACAAATTTTGTTCCGTAGGACTTTTAAAAGAAAAGATAGATTGTCTGCTATAACTTAGGGGCCCAAATTTTGAAGTTCGCCTCAAGCCCCGCGAAACACAGGTACGGCCCTGATGGAGAGAGACATGTATTTTGTTATCTCCGAGAAACAATCTATTGAGCTTATTTTATTCTAAATAAATTACAATAATTAGTTGGTTATGATAACACATTTTTTAGGTGACTCACATAAAGTTAGGTCTCAAACATGTTAGCTATTCATATGCAATGGTACTACTATATCATG
>CAIGRB010173797.1:80335-100287 GCA_903798255.1 Fraxinus quadrangulata
TAAGAAGAGTGTAGGTTTTCATTGGGGTGATGCACAAGAACATACATTTAATACTATCAAGGATAGATTATGTAAGGCTCCTGTTTTAGCATTACCTAACTTTGACAAAACCTTCGAGATTGAGTGTGATGTATCAGGAATAGGTATTGGAGCAGTGTTGATGCAGGATCGTAGGCCTATAGCATGTTTCAGTGAAAAGCTGAATGGTACTGCTTTGAACTATCCTACATATGACAAAGAGTTGTACTCGCTTGTTCGGGCATTGGAGACTTGGCAGCACTACTTGTGGCCTAAGAACTTTGTGATACACATCGATCACGAGTATTTAAAGCACTTGCGGGATCAAGGTAAGCTAAACAAAAGGCACGTGAGGTGGATGGAATTTATAGAGTCATTTCCCTATGTCATCCGGTATAAGCAAGGTAAGGAAAATGTGGTTGCGGATGCATTATCTCGAACGTATGTGCTTCTAAACTCTTTAAGTACACGATTACTTGGCTTTGAATTTAAAGACCTGTATGTGAGTGATCTTAAATTATCTGGAATTTATGAATCATGCAATAAGGGAGCTATCGATAAATTTTATCAGCATGAGGGGTATTTGTTTAAGGAAAATAAATTGTGTATTCCAATTTGTTCTATACGTTAATTGTTGGTAAGGGAAGCACACAGTGGGGGTCTAATGGGTCATTTTGGGGTGTAAAAGACTTTATATATGTTAGGAGAACACTTCTATTAGCCTAAAATGAGAAGTGATGTAGAACGAATTTGTGGGAAATGCATAATTTGTAAAAGGGCTAAGTTTAAAGTTTTACCTCATGGTTTATATACTCCTTTGCCTGTACCTATTGAACCTTGGGTAGATATTTCAATGGATTTTGTGTTGGGTTTACCTAGGACAAGAAATGGTCGAGATTCCATATTTGTTATGGTGGATAGGTTTAGTAAAATGGCTCACTTTATACCATGCTACAAAACTAATGATGCTACCAATATTGCCGATTTGTTCTTTAGGGAGATAGTATGTTTACATGGGGTACCTAGGAGCATAGTGTCGACCGAGATGTTAAGTTTTTGAGTCATTTTTGACGTGTTTTGTGGAATAAGTTAGGCACTAAATTGTTGTTTTCTTCTACTTGTCATCCATAAAGCGATGGTCAACCTGAAGTAGTTAATAGAATAATGACTCAATTGCTTCGTACGGTAATCAATAAGAACTTGAAAAGTGTGGAGGAGTGTTTACCTTTTATTGAATTCACTTATAATCGAGCTGTACACTCTACTACTTCGTTTTCGCCGTTTAAAATTGTTTATGTATTTAATCCAATAACACCTTTGGATTTGTTGCCTTTGC
The DNA here is from genome assembly GCA_903798255.1 of Fraxinus quadrangulata. Taxonomy (NCBI): domain Eukaryota; kingdom Viridiplantae; phylum Streptophyta; class Magnoliopsida; order Lamiales; family Oleaceae; genus Fraxinus; species Fraxinus quadrangulata. The sequence goes on from CAIGRB010173797.1 coordinate 81,690, forward strand.
CTGTCAATGAACGAGGTAGCTTGGACGGTAAATGAAAAGCTGAATTGGTAAAGTTACTGCACGAGAAGGTCATGATGCAAATTGAAGAGAAGAATATGCTAGTTACAATAAAAATAAACCAAGGAAGAAGGCACGCGACATTTGAACCAGGAGATTGGGTTTGGGTGCATTTCAGAAATGAGTGTTTTCCAGAGCTGAGGAAGTCTAAGTTGCAACTACGTAGAGGTGTTCCATTCTAAGTCATCGAGAAGATCAACGATAATGCATACAAAGTGGATCTCCAAAGATCTCTCTCTATTTGATGTAGGTACAGAAGGACAAATCCTTTAGAAAAGGGAGGGGTGATATGATCCAAGGTACCATTGTAGTAAGGACAAGTCCGGCGAAAGATCCATTGATAGTTGACGAGGGGTGGAAGACTCGATTGAGGGCAAAGCGAGTGAAAGCGGCGATGACATTGCTTGTTCAAGTTACATTTGAAGATTTAGCATTCATTTAAGAATGGAGCAAGTTCTATGTTGGGGTCGAGGCCGGAGTCGAGATGGATCAACGTGTTGAAGGCAACAGAATGGGAGTCCAACACGGACAACTATATGCGGCCGCATAGTTGTCCCACCTATTCGGTCACATAGGCATTTACCGAAACCAACAGAGGCCAAAGTGGAGCTTCTATGCGACTGCAAGTCAGAAGCCTATGCGGCTGCATAGTTTAGGCTACCGGACGTCTGGTTTGCCTAGCGAACTTCCAGGTTCGGAAATCTATTTTTCGTGAATTTTCCAAATTTTCCTATTTTGTTTACGATTCCGTAATTTTGATATATTTTAGTATATTTGGGATTATATTTCGTGCTTTATAGGTTACTTTAGGGTTTCACTATAAATACTAAGTCATAAAACATTTTAAGGACTTTTGGACAATTAATCATTGAAAGGTTATTGCTTATTCTTTGTTTTTCAATTGAACAACAAAATGAACTTATCAAGATCTAATTATTGTGGCGTTCAAAATATCGGATTGTGGGTTCTTCATTGTATAATGAAGGGGTTCAACACATCTACGTTATTGTTGGGCTTTTTTGGTTCACTTGTTGGGTTCAAGTCCAAAACCAGGTTATTAATTGGCCTTCTTGGGTTCCACATCAATCTCGTTGTGGGTTTCGTAGTTACCGTTGTTACGGGTTCTCATCACCAATACTTCAAAACACGAAATCCTAGATCCAATTTGGACCCAATTTGGGTCACAAAACCCAACTACTGTTATTTAATAAATTTTGGGCTTTACTTCTTGATAGCCAAATAACCTATCAAAATTCGTCAAGGTTATGGCAAAGGCTGAGAATGAACACTACAATTATGATCTTAAGATAACTATGCTTGCTAAGATATATCAAAATGGATGAAACCTAAACTTATATTTGGCAATACGTAAATAGCAGACAAACAAATGAAAAATCATCAAGAAATATCGTCTAACCATCTCATCAATGGCACTCGAATTTACGGGATACAGAAACAGTACTGAGAAAATACCAAACTTTTATTTATGGGGGGAAAAAACCTTATCAAAAGATTAACTCTAGAGATAAAGATTCTGTAATGATAAGTCCAATGACCAGGACCTCTCTTGCTTGGTCCAGAAGCCAAAATGAATGCCAGTAGTCTTAGTGATATGTGAGTACTTGTGTTCATTGAGCCAGGAGCCCCGGCTCCCCATTGCTCACACCCGGTCTCGATTTCTGGTGCCAAACGAATGGTTCGACACTGGACAGAAACCATCTGTGAAGTCAATATCCATACCAAGGTTAGCAAAACAAAACAAAGAGTCTTCATTGATGTTGTTGAGCCGCTCGTTCTACATTCCATATTTTGCTAGCCTAGTCTATTTACTTTTTCCTCAAGTGCACTACAAAAGAGAAGTGAAAATTTTGATAGATACTTTGCAAAACTTCTTCTCTATATATAAGAATTTTTTTTTCTTAGTGGACGGTGAAGGCCTATTTGGAATAGGTTTTGCTTGGTGTACATAGGGGGCACCATAATGGACACATGGTGCCCCCTATTGGAGGGGGTGTCGGTAATGGACATATGGGGGTGCCATTACGGTGCTGGTAATGGACACATGGTGCCACCCTTTAGCGTTTTAAATTTTTAGTTAAAATGAATTTTTTTATTTATAACATAATATTAGAAGAGGCAAAAAAGGGCCAATAAGAAGATGAAATAAAAAGTAAGTAGGGATTTGTCTTATAATAAGTCATTTAATTTCATATTTCATTTAATCAATGATGTAGAGCCACTTACACTGGGGTTGTAATCAATTACTCTTTGCAAATGGACATAAAGTCAAGATTTTGGGACTCTCATTTAACAATTGTCACGTCAGTCACAGGAATTACTACAGTTAGGATTTTCATACTAACCAAAACATTAGTTGAGCTCTCTCTCTCTCTCTCTCTCTCTCTCTGAGTTAAACCCTAAACCCCTCCTGGGGTTGTAACCCATTACTCTTTGCAAATGGACATAAAGTCAAGATTTTGGGGCTTCCATTTAACAATTGTGACGTCGATCAAAGGAATTACTATAGTTAGGATTTTCATACTAAGCAAAACATTAGTTGAGCTCTCTCTCTCTCTCTCTCTCTCTCAGTTAAGTTTTGAAATAAGTATTTTATTTGTTTCAAAAGTCAATTATAATAAAAATTATTTGGGGTAAATCTTTGCCTTTCATTATAATCTCCTTATATTTAACTATGTTTAGTGTGGATTAAAATCAAATTTTTAGTAGATTTTGATAGAAATTAATGCAATGTGTGATTAAAAATTGTGGGACCCGTTAAATATGTTTGAAATGAATTGTTGACTTTGACTTAGATTAAAATCTATATTTTAATCGATACCGAACAAGGGCTAAATATCAAAGTTAATTTTAATTTTAATCACACGTTTTTATACATTGCTATTTTTATCACATTATAATTTCATCATTGTCACAAACTAGTGATAAAAAAGAAGAAAAATAGAGAAGTCATTAGATTTGAATGTATTTTATTGAGATCAAAAGCTCTATATTTCTAAAGTAAAATTAAGGCTGTAGAGAAATAATAATCATAATAACTAAAGTTGTAGAAATACAATGGTCATTTACTAATTAATACATAATTTACAAGACTCCCAATTGAATGACTTATTACACAATAAGTGTCTTGTCAAAACATTATTTGATAAAAATTTAGAGGGACAAAAATATCAAATCAAATAAAAAAGTGTACATTTATTTTTGAAATATTAAAATAAATATTATCTCATTAAAACTTTGTTAGGAATCCAATGAAATAAAATTTAAACGAAGAAAAAGAGTACAATTACTCCCTTTAATGTTGTTCACTAAAGATCTTTGAGTTGACGCATACGTATCTCGCTTACCAATTTCTTTAGATATTGACAATCATTTTGTGAATAAGTCAATCACATCATCACTTTAGCGAATAAGTATCACTAGTCTTCTCAAGTTCATCCATTCTGGCCCCTACTTCCTTTGTGTCTTTAACCATTTTGCATTTTAGTCGATTTTTCAACCCTTTCTTAGTTGTGTCAATGGTCATTTTTTATAGGCAATTTTAAGAACTTTTTGGTCATTTTATGAGTTGACATTCTCATCATTATGTTAGAAGTCAAGATTAAGTTCCAGTTTTTGATCAAGTTTTTTGCTTTCATAACATTTATCCTACTGTTTATTATGTTCACACATGGATCTAAATGAAAGATCATGCCGATTGGAATGCGTTATAACGTGCACTTAAAGCGGCATCTAAGTTTGCCGCCTAGCTGTGGCCTTTATTTCAACCATTTGGATGAGACTCCCAATTGTTCCTTAATTCAAGTGTTATGATCGGATGCATATTCTTGCTAAGTGGTATTTCGATGATCAAGGCGTCTTATGCTTAGGTTGGACCTCAACACCCTTGATGAAATGATAACAGACACACTGGCACGTAATGGGTTTCTTTTGGGATTGGCGTGGAGTCCTTGTGGACAATATTTATTTTAGTACGTAATAGGATCCATTATTTATAAGTACTTAAAAACATTGCCAATTATTTATATAACAAGATTATATCTTATCCAAAGAAATTCGGAGGTGAAGCATCTTGAATATAGTTTAATGGCCAAGTCATCCCGTACATGGTCAAGAAGCCAAAATTTGTCTTTCATTATAATCCCTATAATTTAAATATCAAAGATAATAATTAATTTTAATCATACATTTCGTTTCACCCTCAATAAACTACTCATTTTATCACATTATAATTTCATTATACTTATAATGTCCTTATTTGGTGAAAATTAAAATCATTTTTTTTTTTGTAGACTTTGATAAAAACTTAATGAAATATATAATTGGAAAATTGTGAGTCTCATAAATATATGTGATTAAAATTAATTATTGGCTTTGTGTTGGGTAACAGTTCCTAGTTTGAAAAAAAGTTAATGAAATATATAATTGAAAAATTGTGAGTCTCATAAATATATGTGATTAAAATTAATTATTGACTTTCTGTTGGGTAGTTCCTATTAAAAGCCAACTTAAAACTATTTTACGGACAAGTATTAGCATTCATCATGAATAGCTAGGACTATTGAAGTATTTAGCCTACGTTTGGTAGGATATAAACTCTAAATTTTAAGTTACGTCAAAGTCAACAATTAATTTTAAGATCCATAATTTCAACCATACATTTCATCAACTTTTATCAAAATTTACTAAAACTTGATTTTAATCCCTACCAAACGGGGGCTTAATCTTGTTACTGCTTTACAAATAAATAAATAAATAAATTTCTACCCAACGTAGTCCAGCTTAATACTTTCCACGGCGTGCTCAAGATTGAGCTCTGAAATTTGACTTGAATTTTTGTTCCCAAAAAACCTTTAATATTGATCTTTTATTTGAACTTTCAAGGTCATTTACATGAACTAGATTTAACCCATCACTTTGTTTGTTTGATATCCTATTAAATACATTTTAAAGTCAATAAATCTATTAAGCACATGTTGTTAAGTGAAAAATCATTCATGGATTATAAATAATACTCCCTCTATCCTGTAAAAATAGATTTGCTATCATTTTCACACGTAACAAGAAAACTTAATTAATATAGTTAAAATTAGTATAAATATTACTTACTTTTTTCTTAATATACCTATACATTGAATAATTGTAATTCATATTTGTTGATAACAAGACACATTAAATCAAAGCATACTAGAAAATTAAGAAATTAATTATAATCTCAACAAAGAAAATTGCCTATAATTTTGAACATATGAAAAAAGGGAAGCAAGCCTATTTTTATGGAAATGAAGGAGTTTAAATAATGAAGATATAAAGACTTAAGCTACACCACTCAATAAATGATGTCTAGTTTAATATGGAATCCCATTGCAATATGGCATTAGAATAGTTTCAAACGAGCAAGTTTGATTAGTCTAAAAGTAAAATGAGCGATCAAATTTCAAGATATTCTCAAATGAACAATCACTTGTGAAAATATGTTAATGGATGGTTTTTAGATGCATTATAGAACCAATCTACAAGAATCTCAGCTACTACTCTTAAAATTATAGAAAAATAAATCAAAATCATGAATAATAATGTAATATGCTCATTAATGAGACTTGAATTTTTGGATGTTTACCAAAACTATAATTCTATTTCTGCTGGTCAAACTCAATCTTTATCCATATAATTCATCTGACCAACAACTTTTATATATTTTTTAATCATATATTGGGGATCTATCGACCTAAAAAATGGAAGTTATTTTTTAATGCTAGCAGTTTTTTACTCCCTTTTCAGGGCTTTTGAATGTGTTTTGGGTGAGCTTTGTATTTAAAGAAAGAAATATCAATTTCGAGAAAGAATGTTTGGTGGAGTTCCGATTGGAAAAGGCACTTCAATTGGAGAATGCTAGATTTCCAATAATGCCAACTCTATTTTTTGCCTTGATCTGAGGGGAATTTTTAGAGTAGAAGATTGGATCTCTAAGATTTTCTTATTTTAATCAATGTTCCAACCTTTTTTAGCCATGTTAATGGCCATTTTATAAGCGATTTTAGGGATTTTTTTGGTCATTTTAAGAGTTGATATTCTCATCATTATATTGTAAGTCATGATTAAGTCCACGTTTCAATTTTTCATTAAGTTGTGTGCTTTTGTGAAACTTGTCCTGTAATTTGTTATGTATACACATAGGTTTGCATGAAAGATCATGGAGGCATCTTATGGTTAGATTAGGCTTCAACGGTCTTGATGAAATGATAATGAACACAATAGCAAGAATGGGGTCCCTTTTAGGGTTGATATGCAGCTCTTGTGGACAATGATTATTGTAACAATTTCATAAGTTATAAGCAATATATTATCGACCTTTATTTTTGTAAAACAATAATATACCTTATCCATAGAAATTCAAAGATGACGCATCTAGAAAATGGTTTAATAGCCAATTCCTCTCGTACTTGGTCGAGAAGCAAAAACGAATGCAACTTTCTTAGTGAAATTTTATTACTTGTGCTAGAGTTCTTTGTCTTGAAATTATAACCCTATTTTGTTTAGATAAAAAAATTATATTTTAATAAATTTTATCATGCCTCATCTTATGAGGCTCCAACCAATGGCGATGTGCAGCTACATCAATCCACTTCAAGCCCGCACTCCACATCTTTGACTTACCTCGATTAATCGAGGCCATCAAACAGAGGTGATCAAAGTGATTCCACCACCTCAATCGATGCCCCATGTAGAGACCAACCATCAATGACGTTCTCCGATCCGTTGGAGTTCATTTCTGAAGCTACTAGCCTTTAAAACCACATACATCTTTCTTGGCTTACTCTCTTTCAAGAGATCTTCTAAACAATTGATTGATGTAACCTCTCTTCAGTAATACCTCTTAGTCAATTTAGTAGTTTACTTTTTAGATGTGAGGCTTAAGTTATAGATTAGCCACTTTTCAAAATCATTAAATACTCTCTAAACCTAGGACGGTAGAATTGACGCCTAAGAAATCACGCATTGACCATTAAGATGAGGTCACGTGTCTTTTAACTAAACGTATAAACTTCACCTCTTCTACTATAAAAGTTCACACTTAGCCTCTGTTTGAAACCCATTTTTTCCTCATTCTATTTCTCATTTTTTCCTATTTCTTCATTTCAACCACTCATTCTATCAATAAAATAATATTACACATAAACCCAAAAATTCTCCTTACTTTTTAACCACACAATCTTCCATCAATCACTATTCCAAAAAATTTTTTCCACCCAAAATGGGTGTCAAACAGGGCCTTAATCTCATTAGAATGTAATGCAATTTTACACTCTCGTTAGAAATCTTACTCATTATTATTGTTTCGTCGACTACAACCACTGTCTGTATGCAATGGGTGTCAAACAGGGCCTTAATGTCATTAGAATGTAATGCAATTTTACACTCTCGTTAGTAATCTTACTCATTATTATTGTTTCGTCGACTACAACCACTGTCTGTATGCGTACTTGTGGCTCACATCTTATGTTTATCCCCACATTTAAATATATAAGCTGACTTATTTGACGAGCAGAGTGCTCTTGGCCGTCTCTCCAACCATTGGAGAAAGCCACGTGCTTCTTATGATTTATCCAACTATGTAGGAATCTTACGCGAGAACGTGAGTGGAGTCACTTCACCCATTCTAAAACCAAGGTCAATAGATCTTGATAAAAGTCGATGAAATGTGTTTTGAAAAGTTGTGAATCCTATGAAATATGTCATTAAAATTAATTATTGACTTTGACTAAGATTTTAATTCTATGATTCAACAATAATGAATATGAATTATCCACACATAACGATTTGAGACTATGGATGACAAAAAGTCTATTATACTCGATACTTGAAGGCCCCGTCCCGAATGGGTTAGGTATTCCCAGCCTAGTTGGGTACACGGGGCGAGTATAGGGCAAGGATCATTTGCCCCGAGACAGGGCGAGGTGGGTGCGGGGAACATGGCCCCCACCCCGTTTAGAATTCATTTCAAAATACAAATTTTTATAACACAAAAATAAAATAATCATTATCATTTCTAGAGGAAACAAGGATTTTTCTATATTTTGAAAAAAAAAATAAAAAATATTTTTACCAAGTGAACATATTAAAAAATTGTAAGAAAAATACATAAGTAAATAAATAAATGGGGTGCTAAATGGGGTCCGTCCCGTCCCTCCTTAACCGTGTATGGGATGGGACAAGGAGTCAAAATTACAGAACGGGCCAGGGAACGAAAATGGTCCACCCACCTATTACCATCCCTATTCGAGCCGATCTATTTTCTAATCATGGCATATGTACATATCCAATTATCATACCACTATTGCGTTTGATTAAACCGTATCATCATGTCACAAAATCAAGGTAATTAGGAATATGCATTGATTAATTTTTCCTTTGCACTTGATGCCCTTTTATTTTGCTTCATTTTTAAAAAAAAAAAAACTGACGCCTTCTAAAATTTGGCATGTTTTGTAGACAATTTTTCCAATCTAGTATAATGGCTTTTATGCAGTTTCTTAGCCTCTACTCTTTCCACACCAGTTAATTATGGAGCATGTTATATGCTTTATTTCTAGTACTAATATAGAATTAAGTGAATTACACACCTACTCAAATTTTAAGAATATTAGTACACATACAATTTTAAGTAAACATAATAGGCCTGTATGATGACTTACAAATATGGATGTGGACACGGACACATGGCGTCTAAACTGTTAGGTTTTAAGTTGTATTGAAAATTCTTTAGATAAAATAATTATTATAAAAGAGTTGTAAACGTCAAGAAGTCTTTAAAGGTGTTGTATAGATCAATTAGGAGTCTTTGAGTTCAAGTATGTAACAAACACACAGAGGGAGAGAGAGAGAGAGAGTCGGAATTATGCTACCATTTTGCCAAGCTGATGCTCGAGCGTCCAAAACAGAATCATTGTCGCCTGACTGTCACTCAAGCGACTCACTTGTGGTTAGCTTGGTGCTCAAGCAATGTTTTTTCCGAGAAACCTTATTTCGTATTTTTCAAAAGTTTTATCTATCCTATACTACCCAAATACATCCAATTATAAATAACAAATGCCCATTATGTTTTTCGAGGTGGTTGATCATTATAATATATTCGTACAACATCATTCCATGATCCAAGAACACATACAAACATTGAGATTAATCATTTGATTCTTGAGATCAATCAACCACAAGATGGGAAAAATATCAAATTCAAATAATTCAAAACACCCACTTCCTAAATATAATCAAGAAAGTATTTTCTCAATATCTTTTAAAGATTGCTAACGATTGAGAGAGGTTAGACTAGAAGCACATGAATAGTACAAGAACAAGGCGTTCTTGGTGATCCACGGGAAATAGACAATTCCAGAATATCGGGAGCACATTCTAATGGGTCTTGGAAATTACAGGAATTGGATCAGTGAGTCTAGTGGATTTTCTGGGTTGAATCATACTGTAAGTTCTTATTATCTATAGTGGAAGTTACTGGCTTGGTCCAGGAGTTTTTAATCTTGTAAAAGGTTTTTTCAGTCAACAAATATTATATTATTTAATGCTTTATTTACTATTGTGGCATCCAAAATATGGTAGTTAATACATGTAAATCGCATATACATTAATTAATCATTGCAACTTGTTACAATATTAATCGACAATAATTTTAATTCTACATTATTCTTTCTAGGTGATTTATGGTCGGACTTGTGATTTTGAAGTGGTATCAGAGCCTAAATTCGATTCCTGGCCCTAGTTTTCTCAATTAATAGTTCATTGTATGTGTCCACCATATTTTGATGGTAATAATTATGCCTATTGGAAGATTAGAATGAGAGTTTTCCTTAAGTTTATTGATGAACATCTTTGGGTGAGTGTCCAAAAGACACTCAACAGGCAGTCTACACTTCACGCTCAACCCCGTTTCTTTCCTCCCAAAGAGCCACAACAAAACATTTCCTTACAAGCTCTTCCTACTATAGCTAGCCTGAATATTTATTAAAGTGACTCCAAAACAAGAGGCAAAGCAGTAGTGTAACAGCTCCTATTAGAATTAGGGTGTAACCCGAATTCTTTGTTAATGAAGGATTATTGATTTAAAAAGATGAACTTACCGGATTAGAATTGAACTTATCGGATTAGCACAATGGCGAATTTTGCACTAACTTACCGGTTTTGCTAAGGTTATCATATTTACAGAATACTTACTGGTTTTGCTTGATACTTACCAAATTGTGTAAAGGCTCACGGTTCCTACCTTACTTACCGTATTTAGCACTTTCTTACTATATTTACTTGCTTCTCACTGAATAGTGTTAAAGCCCACCGATTTTAACAAAAATGCTCTATTTTTGTAAGAAGAATAAATGGAGAAAAAGAAACACACGATTGCATGGTTTCTTGCTAAATGTATAGACTTACAAAAACATTTGATTGTCAACAACTTCTACATACTCCAATCTATCAAGCTTCTACCGACTCCAATCTATCAAGTTGACAATATACAAGACCATGCTTAGATAACTTTACAAACAAGTTAACCCAACAACTAAAGTACTTAAATCACATGACTTTAGATATAAAAATTAGCAATCATATGATAGCAGAAACGTGACAGTCAAAGTGACAAACCAACTTCAACATTCCTCCTTGTCACTTTTGCTGGAAACACCAAGATTGTTTCTCAATGTTTCAAACATTGCCTTTTGCTAAAGACAGTGTTAATATATCTGCAAGTTGATCATTAGATTTGCAATGCACCAGCTTTATTTCATTTTGTTCCTGAGCTTCTTTGATTGAATGGTATCTGATTTTGATGTGCTTGGTTCTACCATGGAAGACTGGATTCTTCACCAGAGCAACTGTGGACTGATTATCACAATAGATAACTGTGGTCTCATCTTGTTTGAACTTCAGATCTTCTAACACATTCCTTAGCCAATTTGCTTGATTTGTAGTTTCTGAAGGAGCTATGTATTCAGCTTTAGCTGTTGATTGTGCCAGAGTTTTCTATTTCATTGAATTCTAGCATATAATACTTGAACCAATATAGAATATGTAGCCAGAAATGCTCTTCACATCTTCAACACTCCCTGCCCAATCACTATCAGTGTAGCCGGTTAGCTTGCACAATTTTCACTTCTTAAACTAGATCCCCATTTCACCAGTTCCTTTGACATATCTCAAGACACGTTTGGCTACTTGAAAGTGTAATTCACTAGGCTCCTATATGGACCTTGATACAAGATTTACAATTTATGTAATATCAGGTTGGTTGCTATTAAATACAGCAAACAATCAGTCAAACTTCTATAAACCTTTGCATCAACCTGCTTTGCAGAACAATTTTTCATTCTGAACTAATGGTGTGCTAACAGCTTTGCAATTTCCCAAGTTAAACCTCCTTAGAACATCATTTGCAAACTTCCTTTGACTGATAAAAATTCCTTGCTGATCTTGACAAATCTCCATTCCTAGGAAGTAGTGCATCTCACCTAGATCAGTCATTTCAAAAGTCTTCTTTAATTCATCTATCACTTCTCTAATTGATTTGCTGCCTATGATCAAGAGATCATCAACATAGAGTGCTATGATGACCATTTTTGCTTCCACTTGTTTTACATACAGAGTTTGTTCATTTAATAAACTCTTTGTAAAAGCAAGATAACCAAGATGATCATCAATTTGACTATACCAGGCTCTTGGAGCTTGCTTCAAGCCATACAAAACTTTCTTTAATAGATAAACTTTATCCTCATTTTCTTCTTGAAAACCTTCAGGTTGCTATATAAAAATCTGCTCATTCAGATAGCCATTAAGGAAAGCTGATTTGACATCTAATTGGTAGAATTTCCCGACCACTTTGAAATGCAATTGGCATAAGCAATTTGATAGTCTCATATCTTGCAACATGGGTAAAAGTATCAGTGTAATCAACACCAAACTTCTGAGCATAACCCTTAACTACCAATCTAGCTTTTAGCTTACTAACTAAACCATCTAGATTTAGTTTAGTCCTATATACCCATTTTACTCTAATGACTTTCTTGTCCAGTGGTCTACCAGCTAGTTCCCAAGTTTCATTTTTCTCAATCATATTTATCTCTTCCTCCATTGTAGCCATCAAGTTAGAAGATTTAGAAGCTTTATCAAAGTTTGCAGGTTCAACTATAGCAGCATTACATCTTGCATAAATGTCTACAAGAGGTTTCATCTTTACTATACCATTTTTATGTCAGAATCACCATCTGACTCTACTTCATCTTCAATGATTCCTCCTCCTATGTTTTAAAGAATCAGCCTTTTTGTAACTTTTTCAACAGAACTTTCCTCCCAATTCCACGTAGCTTCTACATTCAACTTAAGATCTCTGCTGGAGATTATCCTTTTTGTCTTAAGATTGAACACTCTATATCCTTTGGCATTGATGCAATAACCAACAAATATTCCAACCTCAGCATTTTCACTCAATTTATCCCTTTTTGCATAGGAATATGAGTGTAACAAATACTCCCAATCACTTTGAAGTGTGAGATATCTGGTTTGACTTCATATCAAGCCTTATATGAAGTTTTCTTCTCCAATGCTTTTGTTGGCAACTGGTTGAAAAGATAAACAGCAGTGTTAACTGCCTCTGCCAGAACTCTTTAGGTATTTTTTTCTCAATCAACAAGCACCTAGGCATTTCCATTACAGTCCTATTTTTCCTCTCACTAACTCCATTCTGTTGAGGATAATAGGGAATAGTTAACTTAACACTTTCAGCTTTGCAGAAATTGTCAAATTGTCCACAACTATACTCAGTTCCATTATCAGTTATGATAGTCTTTATCTTGTAGCCACTTTCATTCTCCACCATTTTATTGAATGTTTGAAACACAGCTGCAACTTCTGATTTTGCTTTCAAGAATTAAACCCGACACATTCTGGTTAAATCATCAATGATGAAGATGAAATANCAGATATCATAGACACATGCATCATCTGTGACTTTAGGTAGATTTTCAACAAGATTAAGAGCATGCATTTTCCTAATGAAGTATGACTAGCATGACCAAACCGTCTATGCCACAAAGAAGTCTCACTTTCTTCAGCTAAACATGCATGAGTAGTGACATTTATCCAATCTATAGGAAAGCTCCTATTTCTTATTTGAACTATCATTAACTCATTTCCTGTTTCATCTAATATAGTGCAGGCTCTTTCTTTAAAAATCAAGGCATGATTTTTCTCTAATAGTTTCCCTACAATAATTAGATTCTAATCTATCTTAGGCACATATAAAATATCAAAAATATATTTAATACTAGTTGAAGTCTGAACAGCAATCACTCATATGCCTTTCACTTCCACAAAGTTACCATTTCCCACTTTAACTCTGGATTTGTAGGCCTTGTTCAATTCCACGAAAATGCTGGAGTTTACAGTCATATGATGAGTACAACCTCTATCCAGTAGCCAAGTTTCAACTTTGCTACAAGCCTTGATAGTTGAGAACAAATGTTCTTCAAGCATTTCATCCTATTTTTCTACCATTTTTGTCAACTACTGTGGTTGATTCTCACTTTCTCAACATTGCCAAATTGTTTGCAGCCTCTACACTGAACGCCAGGCCTATACCAACACCATTTTGGAGAATGGCCTTTTCTTTTACAATTAGGACAAGGTTCAAACTTATCTTCTTTGTTTCCAATTCTATTACTTTCAAATTCTTTCTTTTCAGCCTGAGGTTTCATTACACCAAAGCTCGTTTGAGCTTTGTATTTGCCTTTAGCAAACAAGACTCTTTATGTGTGTTTCTCCTGCCTCATTGGCCTTCTTTGTTCAGTTGTCTTCAATGCATTCACCAATTCAGCCAAGGTTATAGATGACATGTCTCTAGAATCCTCCAATGAAGATATCTTAGCTTCAAACTTTTCAGGTAGGCTAATTAAAACCTTTTCCACAACTCTTTTATTAGGTAAGTCATCTCCCAAAAGTCTGACTTGATTTACAATCTTCATCATCCTATCTGAGAAATCATTTACAACCTCTGTGTCCTTCATCTTCGAAGTTTCAAACTCTCTTCTAAGATTAAGTACTTGCATCTACCTTGTTCTTTCATTTCCTTGATATTCTTCTTTTAGAACATCTCAGGACTCTTTTGCAGCCTCACAATTCATGATTCTTGTGAAAATAGCGTCTGAAATGGCTGACTGAATACAAGAGATAGCTTTGAACGTTTTGGCCACATCTTCAGTATGCTGTTTAATCTGAGCCACTTTGGATTTGCTCTCAAAGGAGGAGGCTCTACTCTAGTATCAGTTATCTCCCACAAATCATAGGCTTTAAAATAAGCCTTCATCTTTCCAGCCTAGAAATTGTAGTTTTCTCCAGTGAAGGTAGAGGGTAATGGTGCTGAAAAACCAGTTGAAGCCATCTTCCTTCCTGTTATTTGAATGTAACTTTTCTGATGGTTTATTTTGTCTGCTGCTCCTATTCTTCTTCTTCTTCTTCACTTCTTACAATCTTCTTTCTTCGATCAATACATCTCTCATACCATGAAAGATTATTGATTCAAAGAGATGAACTTATAGGATTAGAATTGAACTTACCGGATTTTCACTTAGCTTACCGAATTAGCACAATGGCGGATTTTGCACTAACTTACCGGTTTTGCTAAGGTTACCGTATTTACACAATACTCATCAGTTTTGCTTGATACTTACCGGATTGTGTAGAGGCTTACAGTTCCTTCCTTATTTACCGTATTTAGCACTTCCTTACCCTATTTACTTGCTTCTCATCGGATAGTGTTAAAGCCCACCAGTTTTAACAAAAATGCTCTATTTTTGTAAGGCGAATAAATGGGGAAAAAGAAGCACACGATTGTATTATTTCTTGCTGAATATATAGACTTACAAAAATATTTCATTGTCAACAACTTCTACCTACTCCAATCTATCAAGTTGACTATATACAAGACCATGCTTAGATAACTTTACAAATAAGTTAAACCAACAACTAAAGTACTTAAATCACATGATGTTAGATACAAAAATTAGCAACCATATGATAGAAAAAAACATGACAGCCAAAGTGACAAACCAACTTCAACAGTTAAAAATAATTGGGAGTTCTAATTTAAGTGCACATTAATTAGAATTCTATTTGGAAGGCAATTGTCAAATTCTATTCAAGTTTATTTGGCAAATTCTAATTGAAGTTTATCTTGAAAACCCATTGAGAGTAAAAATTTTGTTTAGACTCGAAGAAGATTTGGAATGAAGAAAAACATTATTGGAAAGAGTTTGGGTCGGAGACGAGCACCTAGGTGCCAAGTCGCGGCGCTTAGTTAGTGGTAGCTATTCATTGAATAGCGAAGCCAGTGCTACGACACCTAGTGAGTGGTTTCCCACGACGCCATTTGTACCCTTTTTTTGGTTTTGGGTTTCCTTTTCCGTTTTTGGCATTCTAGTTCATCTACAACCCCTACAATGAGGATTGGACGTCTCCTATTTGTTCCCTATATATATTTAGCTCTCATTGTTTATTAGAAGAAATTAGAAAAAGTTAGACAAATCATAAATACATAATCTTTGTATGATTTTTCTATATTATAATAAAATCTCTATTCTCTACAAAATTACATTGACTTGTATTCTTATGATCAATTACTTCATATTACACTTAATCTCTTATTTTCTTACAACAATCTGATATTGGAGCATTCCAGTAGTGCCCATAACAATTGGTATCGGAGTTTTTAGTCCTGAAATTTTTGGGATGACAGAGGTTTTCGTGATGGCAACAATGAAGTATGATATTCCTCTATTAGTTCGCAATACAAGATTCTCTTTAGATTTGGACAACGTGTTATTGGGATTTAACGCACAACTTGGACTATGGAAGAGAAATAACAGAGGGATCGAAAAGCCTTATCTCAAATACATCTTTATCTTTCAAACAATATTCATCAGAAAGTTTTGAAGGAGAAGTTAACCGCTGCATTATGTTTAAAATTGGAACAATTATGCACGACGAAGAGTATTACCAGTAAATTCTATTGAAGGTATATCTCTTGAGGATCACCTAGCTACTTTTAAAGAAATCGTCACTGATTTGGAGACCTTAAAGGTCAAATATGATGAAGAAGATTTGGGATTAATTATTTGTGTTCATTGCCCGCCTCATACATGTCTTTTAGAGACATGATTATATATAGTCGTGATACTCTCACTATCGTAGAAGTCTAAGATACTCTATATTCAAAGTAGAAGATGAAGCATTTGTAGCTTCTGAGTTCATGAAAATGGTTTCATTGTCCATGGCGGTCGTTCGAGGGACAAGGCAAAATCTAACTTCAAAATTTGTAATTATTGCAAAAAAAATGGGTACTTGGTAAACAATTGTTATAAGTTGCAGAATAAATCAAAGTCAACTGTAAATCAACAATCAGAAATTTCAGGGAAAGCAAGTATTGCAAACAATCCTAACAGTGATGGAGAGCTTCTACTTTTGTTGACTACAATATGAAACCTGATGAGACTTGAATTTTGGATACAGGTTGCATGTTTCACAGGCACCCAATCAGGAATTATTTTTAACATATGAAAAAGTTTCAAAATGTACTGTGATGACCGGTAATAACATACTTGTCGGATAATTGGTATTGGTCGGGTCAGAATAAAGATGTTTGATGGGAAGGTTAGAACATTTGATTCAGTAAGAGACGATCTAGATCTGAAGAAAAATCTTATCTCTTTAAATACTCTTGATTCAAAAGGGTATATGTATATTGTTGAATGTAGAGTTTTGAAAGTTATCAAAGGAGCCCGTGTAGTGCTAATGCGACTTAGAAAATCTCATTTATATATCTTGTTGAATGATATAGAATCTTTGAATAATCATCATATTTTAAAAATTGTGGATTTAGAGTTAGCTTATGTACCGTTGGAGTATAATTTGGGGTCTTCTTTTAAGAATATATCTTAGTTGAATTTTGAAGAGATGGGTAAATCCATCTTACCACCATTATTGACGGTGTCATGGTATTCAATTGCTATAAATAGACACATTTTTTGCCATAAGGTTCCACGTAGGTACAATTCTGCTGATTTTGTTTATAGTTTGAATACGGTTAAGGATGTTGATTTGAGTCAAGATACTTTTTTTTATGCATTTAGTAGTGATTCTATTATAGGGATTGTTTCAGCATTGTTTAGTGTCATTAGATCATTTCTGCCCTAGTTGGAGTAGTAGATGTGTAGAATATTTTCAATTGGAATTGTTGATGGAGAAGTTTGTTTGTGTTTTTCATTGAAGAGTTCAAATTTATTCATTGAAGTGGAATTTGTCTCTACGTGAAGAATTTTTTGAGATATTGTTCATGAAGAGGAATTCGTGTTAAGGTAGAGATTGTTAAAATTTGGGTATAACATGAATTCTTTGTTGAATATAATTGAGAGTTCTAATTAAAGTGCACATTATTTAGAATACTAATTGGAATGCAATTGTGAAATTCTATTCAAGATTATTTGACAATTTTGAATGCAAGTTCTACTTAGAAACCCTTTGGAAGTAAGAATTTGTGTTGGATTTTAAGAAGATTTTAGAATGAAGAAAAATATCATTGGAAGGAATTTGAATCGGAGACAAGGTGCTGAATTGTTCATTATCGAGATGTTGATAGTGGTGCCAGTTTTTGTTTTTGTTTTTTTTTTTAGGTCTTCTTTCCCATTTGAACTCCATTTTTGGTATTCTACTTTATCTTGAACTCTACTATGATGGTTTGGATATTCCCTATTTGTTCCCTATATATATTTAACTCTTCATTGTATTTTAGAAGAAGATAGAAAAATTTAGACAAATCATAAAAACATAATCTTTGTATTCTTTCTCCATATTGTAATAAAATCTACGTTCTCTACAAAATTGCATTGTTCTTGTGATTAATTATTTCATATTGCACTTAATATTTTATTTCTCACAACAAACTGATATTAGAGCATTTTAACAGTGTCCATAATAGCCCCCAATAATTCTTTTTTGGGGATCAATTTTGCCACCTTACACCTAAATAACACATGTATACTATCACCCCTAATGTAGCACGGGGAACATCTAGTATCCACTACCACTCAACACCACCAAAGATTGATCCTAGAAGGAAGATCACCATGAACCATTACCCATTCAAAATCCTATTCTTAAGTACCACTCCTAATCTCCATATCTCACCCCACCATCCGAAATCAAACATTTCACTAGACCCGACTTGACCATCAAAACTAGTGCAGAGGCTCATATACCTACTATTTACCATGTATTACACTAAAATCTCACAAGAGCACCATATCATAAACAAGTAATAAAGTATTATTTCCATGAGAGGCCTTCTCCTAATTTCAACTTCTTCTAACTCTAGAAGCTCTCCCTCTAACTATAGGAGGTACACTAATAGAACTACTTGGTTCTTTAGATTTTTCTTTCAAAGGGAATTTATTTAAAATATATATATATATAT
>CAIGRB010173801.1:0-28311 GCA_903798255.1 Fraxinus quadrangulata
GAGAAAACAAAATTAATTTCAAAGAACTTAGTTTCTTCTCACACTATGTAACATTACTTAAAAGTCTTATCTGATTCCTTGTGATGAAAATTATTGAGTTGTATTCAACTCAATATCCTTGTGTATAGCTATTTTAGGCAACTAGACAACCACTATCATTTATCAACTCAAATCAAACGTCATTTTTAACCACAATCAATCACCAGAGGACTTCCTAAAAGATAAAGAAAAGTTATTGAAGAATTTGGCTCTAAAACAATTATCAAAAGGAATTCAATCATCCCCCTTCCCCAACGAATGTAAAGATCAAGTAAGGTTATTGTGCACATGCACTGTTAAGAGGAGCTTGAGCGTCCACATGAATGTGAGTCAGGCTTATAAGGTTCAAATTATTCCCATATTGATACAATACCCAAAAGGAAGCGGGAAGCCAGTCCATTAAATAAATGATGATTTAAATGGGAATTCAAAAAAAAGTACTAGAACACAATGACAAGAATACCTTTATCATCCCAGATAAAGCCACACTGAGCACAGTGGACCATGTCATATGATGGAAATGGGAGTTGTTTCGAGATGAAATTGCCTATGATTGCCGGAAGACCTCTCTCAAGGGCTACCTGAACTTGGCTACCTGTTGACTCATATGATGCCATACAAACAGGCATTAACTCGAGTGAGATCAAATGGGTGCCAAAGCTACTAAACCCACAGCCAATATCTAGAACAGTCCGCACCTGTAGTTCAGCAGCAGAAAATTTTTCAAAGCCAATATCTAGAACAGTCCGCACCTGTAGTTCAGCAGCAGAAAATTTTTCAATACAGTAAATAGTTCTGTCATACATAATCTTCCAACAAAAAAGTACGCGAAAAAATATAAGAGTTGTTTCTACTGTAAAAATATATAAAGACGATCAGATAACTTTCTATATTATATTGAACAAGAGACACTTTCTCTACACAGTCAAAAACCAGTGAAGTGCACCAAAACTAAAGAAATAAACTTTCATTGTTCTTAAAAGCTGTATGAGGCTTAAGTTTTGATACCCGCCTCATGTGCGCCCTTCATTAAACACCTCTAAGCTTATGCTTTAAGTGCCATTTTCGAGGCTTACGACTAGAATTACTGAGGCCTACACCTCAAGACTTCACTTTAGGGTGGCTAAGGTTTGTGCTCGTGCATCTTGCCTTTTCTAGGCTGAAAATGAGTCACTCTTTTATAGCCTAGAACATTTTAGGTTTCTTTTTTTTTTGGTTTTCTTTTCTCTACTTTCATACAGATAAATGGAAGATGAAATCACCATTGCAAATAAAAGATGATTGCAAAGAACAGAAGAAGTCAGAAACTAATAGTGACAAGGAGGATAATATGAGAATCAAATATGTTGGTGATTCCCTTAAAGATCTAATCAGTAGTAGAATTCTTCTAGGTTGTTACTTCTTTTAATGCTACATTATAATTTGTCCTGCAATTACAAATTTGAATTTTTATATTTGCTTTCAAGTTAAACTCTACATTTTGTTAATTTGTTTTATTCTGGATTATCAATATGGATTATTATGCGCATATACATATATGTGCTAATGAGCACGGTACTCATCTTATGCAAAGTACCTATGACGTGTCACATTAATTTATTGATAGATAAACTTATGGTAGGTCTTAGTGGTGTAAAGTCAGGCGGGCTCAGCCCGGTAAAAATGACCCATGAATTGGCCCGTAATTTAAATGGGCCGGTTCACATGCCACTAAATACCAACTCCGGTTCGTGCCAATTAAAATGATAGGGCCTGATGATTCACTTTCGAGCCCGTTAATAATTTTAAAAAAATCATTTTTTATAGAGATATTTCCTTCTTAAACTACTACCGTTAATAAAAAAAATCAATTTTTTTCATAAAGAGATCTCCTTCTTAAACTTTAAGAAGGCAGATTTGCCTTCTTTCATGCTTTCACAGCCTGAGCTCTGACAGCAAACGGCCTATAATAGCCTAGGCTGTCACAAAGAAATCCGAAATTCAAAGAAGACAGATACACCTTTACCTTCTTTTACGATTTTTTTAAAGAAGGCATACTTTTACACCTTTGTACTGATTTCTTTTACATCTTTCTTAAAGAAGATATACTTTTCACCTTCTTTGTACTTGTACAGGCGCACATTGACCAGTGAATAAGAACTCTTACATATTTTCTTTCCAGTTTTCCGTATCTTGCTCACCAACCACAAGGCTCGTCATTCATAGGCATACATTAGCAGGCATGATCTCTACATGGGATGCCGCAGGCCTTGATAAGGGGCATGCTCAACCATCAAGTATTATCTGCAGAACTGAGAATGTCAAAGAAGCAGGGATTTAAGTTCATGAACTAATAAAGAGAAAATGGTAAAGAGAAATATAAAATGCAAATTATACATTTGATAAGAAAAATATGAGATATGCAAAAAAATTCAATGCACAATTTCTATAGCAAGTATGAAATGTGAAGTGAAGCAAAAACTTCTCATTTGAAGAACTACGATCTTCGTCACGAGATTGCATCCTTATATATCATCTAATATATAATTCAATGATCGATCAAGATATGTCAACTTTAATATTAATATCATTTATTAAAAAAGAAAACGTGAGTGATCTAATAATTATCAACATTAATATTATCAAGTTGAAATGAAATTCCTCGTTGTCTAACATACATCTTTTAAATCAGCCTACACATAAAACACAAGAAAGATTGCTAACAGAGAATATATTTGAGTCAAGATTTCTGTAAACAGTGTCAGACAATGAACCATACATAGCAAAATACTAAATTTCTTATAGAAGAAGAAAAACGAAAATCCCAATTCACTCTCAGCACCCGAATAAGAAATCTTCTAATATTCGATAGAAATATTAATGCAATAACATTGAGACAGAGAGAGAGAGAGACAGACAGAAACACAAAAAAATTGAGAATTACAATATTAAAACTTGCAAAAGGAGAGAAAAGAACAGAAATAAAGACTATACCTCCAAAAGCGGATCACAGCCATAAAATAACGAGCAGGAAGCTTCTACCACTTAAAACTAGAAAAAATTGATGAACAACTGTAGACATTCTGGATCAGAAAACTGAGAAATGATCAATGCACAATGACAGTATTCATATCTTCCCTCTTAAGTCAAGTGCTCTCTCTCACGTCTTGCAGTACTTCTTCATGAGTATTAGAGATCGAACATGATCAACACGTAAACCTGACCACTGTGCCTTGATATAGAGCTATTTTCAACTTCCCCTCTTTAACCACATTTGATAAAGATCGTATGCTTTGTCAAGATCTCTCATCTTGAAGTACTTCTTCATGAGTATTAAAAATGGAACATGATCAATGGGTAAACCTGACTCCCATATCTTGATAAAGAGCTCTTCTGCCTCCTTCACTTTACCTCTCAGACAATGACACTTAAGCAATTCAGTGTAAGTTACTATATCTGGATCATACCCTCTTCTCAGCATTTCATTATGCAGCCGGAGTGCAGAATTAATATGACCGAGATTACAAGCAGCACGCATGAACAGATTGTAAGTAACTAAATCTGGAAAATGACCATTTAAGAGCATCTCCTTCTTCAGATAATGAGCAACAGCAATATTTCCATTTCTTATTACTGTGTGAATCATGATATTATATGTATATTTATTGGGCAGAACACCAAAGGCAACCATTTGGTCTCTCACAAAGAAAGCTTTTTCTATATCTCCATGCCTCCCATAGCTATCAATTATGACATTCCAAATGAGTGGTTCAGGTATAACTGAATTTTCTAACATGCAGTGAAGGTAACCATTAGCTTTATCAACATCTCCACTAATACACAAACCTTGAATTAATAATTTGTATGTGATGTGATCAGGGGTCACACCCATTCTTGACATCACGTTAAAGAAGTAGCAAGCTTCATTTGTCTTTCCTTCTTTGCAAAGCATGCTAATAAAGATATTGTATGTAAACACATCTGGCAGGCAACCACATTTAAACATTTCACTTACGTACTTATACACAAGGCTCATGTGTCCATTCAAACAAAATCCATGTACGACGACATTATATGCAACGACATCCATCTTTGTGCCCCTTTGGAATATCCCCTCCAAACAAGTGAGGGCTTCAACCATATTTCCAGTTTTGAAGTAACCATCCATTAGGATAGTCGAGGTTATCATATTTGAGGTTTTTCCATCATGATCATCAACCAATATTTTCTCAAGAAGCTTTCTGGCATCCTCCAACAAACCCTTCTTGCAAAGTCCATCAACGAGAATATTACATGAAACTATGTTTGGTGTAATCCCATGACTAGCCATGGTAGAAAAAAGATCTAGAGCTTTATCCACATTATTCCTAATGCAATAACCCTTCATTAACGTGTTGTAGGTAGCACAAGTGGGAAAAGGACCTCGGTCTAACATCTCGGTAACAAGCCACTCTGCCCTTCCCAGATCACCGCTTTTGCAAAGTGCATTCATAAGATAATTGTGCGAGAGAATATCAGGAATTGCACATTTCTGAACCATCTTATTCCAAAGATGGAAAGCTGCACCTACTTTACCTCGGAAGCACAAAGCCCTTATCAGAGTTACATCTTTAAAATAATTTGTTTCAGGTATGGTGCCACTATGACCACAAGATATGCTTTCCCTGCAGAATTTCGGAAATCATTTTAAAATCAAACGTATTAACAACTAAATATAACAATCTTACTCATAAAATTTGTCACCGACATTAAGTTTCATATGATCCTGTATTACAATGCCCCATATAATATCAGAAGCCCCATATCCTCTGGCTAATTTCCTCACAGGAAAAAAACCAAATTATTTGATCAGTAAAAACAAACAAAAGGAAAAAACCTGTATATATAGATAAATGACTTAAAAGTGAGCTAAATGAATTAAAAAACATTTTTAATCTTCAGTTTCGGACTCATAAACTAAGATGGATAGCTGAAGGACGAAGGTGGTCTGGATTGAAGTGATTGAGTCAATTATTCAAGGGAAAAGCTAGAATTGCAGAAAATGAGTGTTACTAACACATGTCCACACAGATATAATCTTGATGAAGGTAGGCTATAAGATGCTGCACCCACCCCTTCTTCACTCCCTGAGAAGAACCTGAGTTGTCTGAGAACAATAAAATATGTTATTCAACACCTTTTTCAGTCATGTCATTCTCTTTTCATCAATAGTGTTTCCTTTCTGATCATGTTTCATACAATGTTTCACAATGACATTACAAAAAGTTGAAAGCCTCTACAATATAAAGAATTCTTGAGGTTGAAAGCTGACCACTCCCACACATCCTTTGCTTTTGCCATTGGTATAAGAAATAAGTTTCTGCATTTTTAGAAATTACCTCGAACACTTAAAACACATATTTAAAATCTGAAAACAAAAAATCCATTAGATTATAAATCCTAAAACTACACCTAATCAAATATTCAATAATCCCGATTCACAAGCAATGCAATTTTGTAGTATGCAGTTTTATTTTCACCAGAAACAAATATTTCTCTAACAAATATCAGGAAAAACTGGAGAAGAACATGCTGACAAAATAATATGAAACAAAAACAAATAAAATAAATCAGTAAGATAGCAAGCAATTAATTACCAAACCAACCTCATGTCTTTTAAACGATTCAAACTGGACTTTAACATTGCATCCAATGCATTAAAAACTGCGCCGCCAGACTCCCCTTTCCCATCCGAGAATTCCTTCTTTTCTGACGACCACTCTTTTGCCCTTAGCTCATTTTGGTCGGCATTTATACTCCTATTTCCACACACTCAATAAACTGACTAAAAAAATAAAAATTCCAGATTTTTGAATAAAATAAAAAGATAATTACTTACATTGGGTCAATTAAGTTGAGGTTGGATTTCCAGCTGAAAAAATCGGTAAAAATATGCGAAATCTGATCTTTTAACAAGTCGAGGGTTTGGAAGCTGACGTTTAATATTCGGAGAAGAAAATGGGATTCTTCTGTAGCTATTAAGAGCTGAGATTTCAAATATTGCCAATAACAGAATCACAAATCAAACTTAACAGTAAAAGATGAAACATAATAGGAAAGTAATTAGAAGACTTACAGGTTGCATTTCTCCTCGAGAAATGTTGGGTGAAACGATGCCGTCTGTAATGCCCTTGAAAGAGACACCGTGTTGCGGCGGCGACGGTGGCGAAGAATAGGGAGAAGAGGCGTGGGTGGTCGTTAGGGGGTATTGATGAACGTGGGCTCGGAATCGGAAATATAGGACTAATTCGAGGCAACAAAACTGAATTTGGGCCTTCACTGGATCAAGAGGGATTTCGGTCTTTCTTTTCAAAGCAAAAACGTAGAGGTACTTACGCGTATACTCTCATTTTTTGGGTCATTTTGAAAAATTATGATAAATATGGATTAAAAGAGCAAATACTCTAATTTCAATTAGGTTGTGTTTGAAACCTATTTTAAAGAGAATATAATTTTTAGAATAGTGATTGATGGAAAAATGTGTGGTGGAAAAGTGATGAAAAGTTTTAAATTTGTGTGTAACATTATTTTATTTGAAAAATGTGTGGTCTAAATGGAAAAAAAAAATGAAAATGTGTTCCAAACAGGGCTCAATATACACCATAAATAAGGGGTGTTTGGTGGGGATTAAAATTAGATTTTTAGTATATTTTAATAGAAGTTTTTGAAATGTGTGGTTGAAAAGCTGTGGGATCCATGAAAAATATGGTTAATATTAATTGTTTGACTTTGACCTAGATTAAAATTTGATTTTAATTTGTACCAAACAATCTCATATTACTGTGCTAAGCTGAATCAAAAAGTCGATCTAGCAACTCCAAAATTCCAACTCTTCCAATCGCGAAATCAAGGAAAATCGAAATTATAAGAGAAAGTCCTGTACAAATCAAATCCAAACAAGATCAAATGCTGTTTCAGATTTGAGAAAGAAAACTTTAAAGAAAATATAGTTGAAGAGTAGCATGCTAACTAAATATGGGTACATGACAATCATCTTTTGAATTGAATGCATTGCAACCAATTGAACCCAAGACATTACAAAACGTTATGAACAAAAAATATAACTTGGAGCTGCTCCATTGAATTGCAAATAAAAATATAAGTTTGGTCAACAAATTGAAACAAATAAAGGTAATAATTAGATTGATAATATAAGTTCGAGCAGCACCATTGAATTGCAAATAAAAATATAAGTCCGTGTTTGATAAAAATTAAAATTTAGATTTTAATCCAAGTCAAAATCGACAATTAATTTTAATCACATAGTTTATGGGTCTCACAACTTTTCAACCACACATTTTATTATCTTTCATCAAAATCTATTATAAATCTAATTTTTCCCAGGGACTCAAGTCTGGTCAACAAGTTGAAACAAATAAAGGTAATAATTACATTGATAATCAATGGTATCGTTATACCCTAACAACTAAATGAACTAGGGCACAATACTAATAGTGCTTTATATGAAAATGAATGTCTTATTTTCACAACAAAAATGGTTGGGTTTGACACAATTTTTATAAAAGGATTGTCGATGCAATTTGGATAAGGATTTTAAGTGCAAATTCCTATATATATACACAATTGAAGCACATGGACGGATTGTGTTTGACACCAAAGTGACATGAATTCGGGTAGAGAATTAAATACATCCAAAATTTCAAGTGTCCAGACACAAAAGATGTAGAGAGAGAAACTAGAAGAACAGAAATATTATAGTATACGCGGGTTCATGGTGTAGGTTGAGCATTTTAGTCTTGGTTTGGGGTAAGTTTTGAGATTGTGAAAAATATTATATTATGAAATTTTCTCAACTAATAAAGTTTTCTTCTCCTCTAGCTGTAAGTGATTTGTCAAATTATGTTTAATTCATTTTTATTTTTATTTTTTGGCTTGGTTTTGTGTTTTTCATTTTCGTTACATTTTGTTGTGCATTTATTGGGATTTTTCTAACAAGTGATATCAAAGTTTATAGTTCAAAAGATGATAATAAGTTCAAATTTAAGATGAAATTGTGAAGTTAGACTAGCACCAAGGTAGAGCTATGGTACGACGAGTCACACACAGGGTATAGCTATAGTGATGGAGTTACAGTGATTTAGTGACACTAATATGGAGTTATGGTGATCGAATTATGCGGACGAGGTTCTTTCGCATTTGTTAAAGGTTGTGGTTTACTAACTAAGTTTGATCTTACGTGCGAAATTAATCTACTAAAAGCAATAAGTCACTTTTTAATGGTTTCTAAATGATTAAGCATACAATTCAATTATCATATATTTAAATACCACAATTTGTAATATGGAAAACAATAAATAATGAACACCGATATGATGACGGAGAACCCAACTGGGTAAAAATTCCTGGACCAAGCCAGTTACCTTGACTATAGACAATATGAGTTACAGTTCAATTCCAAACTAGTTCCTGGACCAAGCCAGTTACCTTGACTATAGACAATATGAGTTACAGTTCAATTCCAAACTAGTTCCACTAGCTTTGTATATCCTGCAACTCCAAGATCTGCTGCTCATTCCAGTCTTGCGATCTGCTACCGTAGATACTATATAGTCAACCTGCTAGATCTTTCGATCTACCTCCTGTAACTTCCAAGTTCTGTTGTACTTGCAGACTCTCAACTTTCTACCAAGATATGTTGTAGCAGTCTCACGTTCTTCTGCATACGTCTCTTCTAAGTGGATACCTAGGAATTACATATTCATATTCTTCTTCCTGCGCTTGTAGTCCAACATCTCTCAATCTCCAAAAACTTTTAAATCCAATTGAGAAAGTACCTTCTTATGACCAATAAGAAGTAAGTGGTGTTTCGGTTAAAGGAATTGATATTTTTCCCAACAGGTGGTTGTATGATCTCAAGAATCAAATGATAGAATCAATGTAAGAATATATTAGATCTTCAAAGGATGATAGAAAGAAGTAATATAATGAACAACCACCCTAGAATTTCGTCCAATAGCTTGGATATTTGTAGGAGAGGGAAGTTTAATTGAATGAGCCGGATATATCTGTTTAAAAACGTAAATTAGGGTTTTTCGTAAAGACATGTCACTCGAGCGAAATCCCAGCGACAGACAAGGGATGTCCTCTCACTCGAGCGAGAGCCGGGCGACAAGCGAGCGACGATCATTCTGTTGTAGTCCCTCGAACAGTGTTCAAGCGATAGGCTAGTGAAAATGCGGCGCCGTGTTTCTCCTCTTTCCATGCTCGAACCCTATATCTCATAATCCAATTTACACAAATTGTACCCTAAGTTCTTGAATCTTATAACACATTACAAATTAGTCATTTGTCCACAGAATCGTCAACACTAAAAACCTAACATTAATGATAAGAAATTGAAGATTATAGTACGAATTAGTCAAATTACAAAGTCAAGTTTTATGAGTCTTTGAATTTGGTTCTTATACTACAATTGATTGGCAATGGTGGTACCTATTGGTAAAGGGGGTGCAAATCAAGACATGTTGTGATAGTAGAACTTGTTGGGATATTATTTTTCGAGAGAATGGAGAAGAGAACAAAAAGGAAGAATCAAGAACACCAAAATATGATAGAAAGTTTTACACACGAAATTGTTGCTCTCAAATCATATTATCACATGTAGAATTTAATTAGTGTTTAAAGAGACTCTTAGCAAATGATTTATATGATTGATCAAGTCTTAAAGAAGAATAAATACTTGAGCACTTGTGATATTCTTCCAAAACTTGAAAACAACATATCATTCCATTCATAGAGAGATTATCTAACTCTTGTACATATTTATACTCCATTTGTGTTCATTAAGTTTTGAAAGTAAAACACTAGTGCTTAAGTGTTTTCTTTTTAAGATTTGATCAATCCTACAAATCATTTATCAAGAATTCCTTTAAGTATCAATTTAATCCTAGAAGTGGCAAACATCATTTGAGAACGATCTCGTGTTAGGATTTGGGCAGGGATCAATTGTAGGAATGGGAAAAAATTGTATTGTGAGGTTTTCTTAGCTAATGAAATCGTCTCCTCCTACAGTTGTAGGCGGTTTGTCGAACCACGTGTTTAATTCATATATATATACACACACTAGTAAATTTTTTGTCTAAACATCATTCTTGCAAAGCCATGAAGTTTACTTGTTTCTAAAATAAATAATGAAAGAAGATACAAAATTCTAATGAGAAAAAGATATATTAAAACATGATTTCTTGGCCGTCAATTATTCTTTCTTCATACTCTTTGATTAACAACACTTCAACTACGACCAATGTGTAGATGTTAGTATGAAGGAATGAGGGTAAAGGAGTATACTAGGCAAGATATTTGGATTAACGCATTAATGTAAATAAAATAATAAAAGGCATGCGTTATTTTCTTTACCTAGCCCCTATTTTTTTTTAAGAATGTATGATTAAAAATTAAAAAAATGTTATGGATCTATACGTAAAATTATTTTATTGAGAAAAATGTTTGATTGAAAATGAGATCAAACATGAGCTTAATCTCTTCTCTTTTATGATAATCAAACTTACTTAGTCTCAAATCTAAGAAATATTCAAATGTCGAGTGATCACAAGTGTCGTTTTACAGCTTAGTTATATAGGGTTATATCTTATATAATGTGGTCATTTAAATATGTGTGACAGAAATATAATTCAAATGTCGAGTGATCACATGTGTCGTTTTACAGCTTAGTTATATAGGGTTATATCTTATATAATGTGGTCATTTAAATATGTGGGCCAGAAATATTAAACCCTGATTAGGGTTGGAGTCGTTAATGAAATGACTCAATAAGTTTCTATACAAAAAGGATAGGTCCGCTTTCCTCTCCATATGTTTATTATTGGCTTACCCCATTGATGATTAATACTTTTGTGAGGAGTAAGGAGATGAATATCTAACGCTAATATTTGCAATCATGATGTCTTCCTCAAGTATATCTCTTAAACTATTAATTTAGAATTGTGATTCTTATTTTTTAACATGACTGCATTAACAACTAAGAGTAATGTATCCTACGACCAATGGTGAAAGCCTAAAATATTCTTACTTCAATTTGCTTGTAAATTTGGTTACATTGTCCACTAAATCAATTTAACTAATGAAATAGGCTTACATCAACATTAAAATTGTTATGTTTTGTGTCTCAAATTTCATGTGAATTGGAAGTTTGATTCATGGAGCAAACTTAGATAATTTTGTTTTAGAAGTTCGATTTGATAAGAGATCAAATTTCATCATGGATAGAGAGTTTGATTGAAATAAGGACTTTGGAATTATTGAAAAAGTGTATTTGAAGCATTAAGACAGAATCGGGTCCACGACACCAACAACGAGAAAAATAAACAGATGTGGCGGCCTCTGGCATCATGGCACGGCTGTTCGGGAAGAGTTTTACCCTGTTTTGGTTTTTTACATAATTTTGAGTTCTACTTTATCCATAACTTCAAGGTTTGCTCTTATAAATACTCCACAAAGTATTGATTCAAGAGATATAGAAGATAACAATTAGATCATCGTTACATATATTAGAAACTTAAAAGAATTATTTTGATTTAGATTGAGAAAATCAAATCTTGTAAAGCCAATTTTAGTTTCTTGATACAATAAATTTTTCTTGACTTCCACATAAATCATGGTTGTTGTATGATCAATTATTTTTTATATTATCCATATTTTCTCGTTTTTAATTATTTGGCTGGATTCTCAAGAAATTGGTATCAGAACGATTCTGGTATATGGGTTGTTTCTTAACAAAAATAATGAATAAATTACATGTAAAAAAAGCGTGTTTTAATGATAGTCATTCGTTTGTTTTAATTTTCAGATTAACATATGGTTAAATTGACAAGGCTAACATTTTGAAGTGTGTGACTTGATTGCACCAGATTGAATAAATTTGTAAGCAAATTGAAGTTAGATTATTCGATTGTAGCATATTAAAGATGAGTGACCAAAATGCAGGTCCTCTCAAAGTTGGGTGATCCGTAGTGCACTTTTTGAGTCTTTTGATCTTCTAATTTCAAGTTTGTAAATTCTCAAATTTTCAAAAGAAGCCTTGGTTTCTATATTTTACGATTTATTTTTCACCAATTTCATGAAATTTATTATTTTTTCGATCAAAAGTATATTTCTAATATATGTGCTTAGATCCCTAGAAAATAAAAATATTGCAAATTGATCTAAAGCTTAACTTTTTTTCATAAATATTATTTTTTAGTCATTATAATTTACTTTCTAAATAATTTATCTTGACTATATATTTTCTCTATTTTTCACTTTAGCCATTCTGTAAATTGTTTTCTATAACGTGAATTTATGCCGCAAATATACGGTGTCAAGTTTTGTAATATAATAGTAGGGTTAAGTGTCGAACCCACAGAGATTCTAATTTAATTCATACTAAGTATTATAATTATTTTAGCTTTTACTTTATCTAGACAACCCAATCTCAATTCAATGTTTTTATCCTAAACGAATATAAATGTTTAATAAATCAAATGAATTGAAAACAATTTATAAGAGAATATCAATGTGAGAAAGTTTAGGGATTGATTTCACCTCACTAATTCTATTGATTTTTCCTGAATTCATAGGCAAGAATCATAAATTAACTTCTATTCCCTCTCTCGAGTGTCGAATATAACCTATTTCTATTTTAATCTCAATATCTCTATTCCAAATTAACACTATAGAAATTATACGCATGAGATTCTTAAATGAAATAAATCTCAAAGGAATTATACTCTCTCAAAACCTATAATTTTCTAGGTTGTGTTATTCTTAGATCACACCTAAATTTCCCTCTTTCGAGTACTGAAATTTAAAATATCAAATCATTCAATTATTGATTATGTAATTGAAAGTAATGCACAAGAATTAACACAAATGAATGAACAAAAAAATCAAATGAAATAACTATAAAAGAATCCAAACATGCCTCAAATTCAGTTACATCAAACCCTAGATATTAAAATTAGCTCATGATTACTAAAAACAACATATTAAATTCTAAATTAAAGAACATGGAGAAGAAAAGAATAAGAAAAACTCTTTTGCCACTTGAATTCTCCTCAAATTCCTTGTTGTTTGTACTCTAGATGATTTCTCTTTTTTGTTGTCTTTTAAGCCGTTCTTCCTCCTAGAATTAGGTTTTAAATGTTGTATTTATATTATTTTGAAGTTTTGAAAAGGTTGGAGTCGTTTTGCACCAAGAAAATAATCCAAAAAAATAAAAAACTCTTTTTCTCGCACAGCGGCACCGCCTTGGCGCCCAATATAGGGGTTGCGGTGTCCATGATTCTGTCTTGTTTAAGCAAAGCGCCCATCTTTGAAAAATTGAACTGTGCATCTTTCAATAGTTTTATCATAACTTTTTTTCCTGATATTCGATTGAGGTAATTCAAGATACTTTGGAAAGCTGATTCAAAGGATACAACTTTGCTTCATATATCATTTTTCAATTCAAATGTTTGCTATGTCAAAAATGAATCTCAATATGAGACTACAAATCTGGAGCATAACTTTTTCGGTTGGAAATTTATGTGTGATCATACTTTGATTATATTTGATCCATTTGACTTCTTTTTTCATCCAATTGAATCCATGCACTCTCGAATCTTCATTTGAGGTCCGATACAACTTTTGAGTATTTGCACTTTAGTCCTTGAATTTTGGATCTTATACCATTTAGCATGTTTCTTCAATTTGTAAACTTTTGCTTATTTCCTTCAATTTAATCAATCTATATCACAACATCAAAATACACATTAAAACGATCTAAAACTCATGGAAATAAGTTAAATATAGTTTAGATGATATCTAAAGTATGAGTGAAATACACTCATATTCCCTTAAGCTTTTAGTTTTAATATACTTTCTAAATAATTTATCTCAACTATATATTTTCTCTATTTTTTACTTTAGCCCATTCCCTTAAGCTTTTCGAACATAGTTCATCTAAAAAGTCGAAAATTGATTTTAAATTCGATCGCATTATAGGTGAAAATTGAATCAGAAAACACCAAATCGGTAGATTCATCTTAAAAATCAGACTTCTAATCTTATATTTCACTTTTTTTATTATATATTTGAAAATGTATCTTCTAGGCTAACCTCAATCCAACCATCGACCCTTCGATGATCACACTAATTTTAAAATATTGATTGAAATAGAAAAAATAATAGATCAAAATGGACATGACTTTATTTTGTTGCAAACGATTGATTATATTGTTCTTTCCATTAACTTATAAATTGAGAGTGATAAAAATTTAAATGGCTGATCTTAAATTTGTTAATTATAAGTATGTTGTATAATTTAAACATTTTCTTAGTAATTACCACCAATAAAATTCCTAGTACCGACTTAATTTCTTTTTCAAAAATTTGATTTTGAAAATACAAAACTGTTTTAACTAAAATTATAAATTATAATTTTGAAAAATACAGCCCATGACGTGCATTCACACTTGTCTTTTATAATTGAATTAATTTCACAACTAGTTATTGAAGTTCAATTCAAATTTTAAATTGATCATTAAAGTATTTTTATGACCTATTTAGTAATGAAAGTTAAATAATATTATATAATTGATAGACCCTCTATCGACGTCCACTCCAGATGCAATATCAGACAGTTAAACACTGACATCGACGGGCTATCATGGCATTAATGTCTTAGAATTACATATCTTCAAAATAAAAAGCAATTCTTAAGAGAAACCTCACTTTCAACTAAAAAAATCTCACATTGCTACGTTAACCTTGATCTAATTTTCATAATTAATAAACAGTACAAAGATTGCGACAAAGATAAACTAAAGGCCAATTAGAAAGAATTAATCACTTTAATTGTTGTTAGTTCATGTAAAGGTTTAACAACTACCACGCAATTATTTGAGCTAATTTGGTGACTAATTATGTAACATTATGCCCCGATTTGGTAAAAATTAAAATTCACATTTTAATTTAAGTTAAAATCAACAATTAATTTTATTAATATATTTCGTAGATTCCACAATTTTTTAACCACGTATTTCATCGACTTCTATCGAAATTTACTAAAATTTAATTTTAATCTCTCTCAAAACTTTAGTGACTTATCAGAAAATTATTTTAACCAATTTGAACTCTTTATAAATTTCACAATAATAGCGCGTGCTATTTTTAACTGGGTCCCCTATCCATTCACACGTGAATGTCCTGTGAACCGGGTCATCGTAATCGGGTTTTCTTCTAATCGGATCCTTCTTCCCCCTACAAAAAACGACGCAAATAGTACCAAAAATTTCCCAATTCTAATTTTGTTCCCCTCCAAGACGTCGATAATCGAATATCCAAATCTCGACTAATTTTCATTCAATCCTCAAATTGAACATACGCCCCATTCAATTCTCTTAATCCTCTTTTGATTTACCCCCTTTTAAAACCCTGCCGTTGTGTCTACAAAATTCTAGGTTTTCACTTTCAATTCTTCGATCTGTACGTTGCAACCCGTAAATTTGTTAATAATTTACCTTTAAATATCCCTTTTGATTCTTATTTTGGTTCTTAGATTCAGAAATAATTATTCGGAGCCCCTTTGAGATCTAGGGTTTCAAATTTTGAGGTGGTCCTTTAATCTTACGGTTCGTCTGAGCTGTAAATATATTTGGGGATCTGGTATGCCTGTTTCTGAATTGAATTTTAATATCTATTTTGTGGTTATCTGTATCAATTTGTGTGAAACTAGGGTTAGGTTTTTTGTATACCAGCTCGACTTTTTTGTCCCAATAATTTGAGTTATAAGTTTCATTTTTGTCTATATTTATTTATTTGAGATTAATTATTTTTCCCTGTAAAAATGGGATTTTTTTTAAAATTTAATTCTTTTTGAAAGAAATACTTAATTTTTAATTCTTTCTTTTATGTTAATTACTCTTTATTTATTGTGGATGACCTTATAATTAAAAAGTTATTTTCCTTTAATATTAGAATCAAACCGTTAACTTTGTCTCCTGCTGTTATTATATTTTTCAAAACACAGAAAAGTAGCATTCCTATCATTGCAGCTAATGTGTGATACTATTCGAATGCTATGCATTCAATTCAAAAGATCATTGTCATGTACCCATATTTAGTTGTTATATCTGTTCTAATAGATACATTCTCCTTTCATATTTAGTTGTTATATTTTCATAACAACAAAGCAAATTGTTTTATTCTTGTTACATTTGTTCTAGTCAAAATATAGTTTTTAAGTTTGTGGAAACATGCTATGAATGCTGGTTGACATTTGGGT
Organism: Fraxinus quadrangulata; assembly: GCA_903798255.1. Classification (NCBI taxonomy): domain Eukaryota; kingdom Viridiplantae; phylum Streptophyta; class Magnoliopsida; order Lamiales; family Oleaceae; genus Fraxinus; species Fraxinus quadrangulata. The sequence goes on from CAIGRB010173801.1 coordinate 16,340, forward strand.
GGGTCTTGTATGTTGGTTTTGTACATAGGGTCAGGTCATAGATAGCATGCTACTCTCCAATATTGTATACATAAGATTCTGTATCTATGGTGAAAATAATTTAATTTTTTTTTTCCTTTTCCAATATTGTAGACGTGCAAGTTATTAAATGCATAAGCTTCAAAAATACATTGTGTGTAATGCGTGCACATTATTCTAAAGTTTCCTATTGGATAACTTATTGCAATAAGTAACAGATATCATATTATCACCAGTTCTTCGTTTCAAATATTGTCTTAAATTGCACGATTTGTTGTTTTGTCTTTAGTGCAAGTTATGGGAGTCAAAAGGATTTTTGATGAGGAGGATTTTCAAGAGCTGTCTTTCAAGCAAGCTAAACGTGTTGAATGTGATTATAAGCTGGCTCCATTTGCTGAGAATTTTCCACATTATGGAACTTCTCCAAAATTTGATCTGCGAGGTAAGATTTGCCATTTTACTTACCATGTTTGCTCATTTATTTTATCCAAAATGGTATTCATTTTTGACATACCTCTTTTGAGAAGTTTGTTCATGATCTGTTGCTTTTGGTTTGTAGAGGAAATGTATCAAGTTTTCTACTTTGAAAGCTTTTCTTTACATGAATTAGGAAAACTTTCTTTGTCTATCTAAAAGTATTCCAGTGAATTATTTAATGAAGTAGGCAGTATGTGCAGCTCTGCTTATTCATGTTGTTATTTGGCACAGCTAATGTCGCAATATACAGAAGTCACACAATGTGTTGTCCTTGATTGACTTTATTATTATAATTTGTTGTGCCACAGGAGATGGAAGAAACTTTTGTAAACTGCAGTGGGATGTGGGACTTGAAAATGACCGCATAGATGCTGCTTTTAATGTAGCTGATAAAGACTTGGAGACTAGTGCACCTTTATCATGGGTCACCAGCAGCAGTGGTGATGATAGTGCTGGATTTGAGGATACTTCTCGCTGGTCTCATTTAACAGAGAATTTTGACTTTTTGGATCCTATTCGAGGATCATATCAGTCTGAGGATGGGTACTCATCGTTGTTTAATGATTTTCCTACGAGAAAAGTTCCTATTGGATTAACTCATCAAGCAGATCTTCCACCATGGGATTCTAATGTTACTAGGAAAGATTGCTCGGGTTCCAACTGCTTTGTTGAAAGTGAACAAAAATTTATAGGAACTTGTATCATTCCAATGCCTGACTTAAATACTTCAACTTACAATGATGTCGAAGTTGGACGTGGCAGAAGAGACTGTAGTTGCCTGGATAAGGGTTCAATGAGATGTGTGCAACAACATGTAAATGAAGCACGAGAAAAATTAAGAGAGACATTTGGGGACAAGAATTTCATGGAATTGGGATTTTATGAGATGGGAGAAGACGTGGCACACAAGTGGACTGAAGAAGATGAATTAGTATATCATGAGGTTATTTATTCTAATCCCGTGTCTCTTGGTAAAAGGTTTTGGAAGCATCTTGCAGTGGTGTTCCCAAGTCGAACAAGGAAGGAAATTGTCTGCTATTATTTTAATGTCTTTATTCTTCGGAGGCGGTCAGTCCAGAATAGATCTAAATTGTTGGAGATTGATAGTGATGATGACGAGTGGCAAGGTACAGATAGAGGCTTCTGTCGACTTGAAGGGGAGGAGGAAGAGTCTATAGTCGAGTCTTTTGATGATCAGGATATTCACACTAACTGTTTAGATGATTCTTCTTCCCAAAATGATGAGGATGAGGATGACGACAGGAATTCTGATGGGAATGATGATGTTGGTCAGCGATATGCCATTGAGATGGATGACGGTGCAAGTCAAATGTCCAGATTAGAGACTGAGAAGTTGCATGATGGCTTCCGATTTGATTATAAACCTTATCATTTGGATGGAATTCCAAGCAAGATTGAAGGAGATCCAGATGTTAAAGAACTCTTCAGTCTCTCATCCAAAACCCAATCCCAGATGACAGATTTCATGGGCTCAGTACGTCTGGGGAGTGAGGGTCAAGATAACAGAAACAAAAACGATCATAGAAAATTCTCAAGTGAACTTGCACCCGAGTCAGAGTCAAATGACTGTTTTGGTTTTGGGTTTGTAATGGAATCGTGTGATGCAAATGTTTGGAATGACACGTATTCGATGGGTCTGATGAAATCAATTGATCTTTTGCCAACGAGCAATATGATTGAAGAAATATTTGGACCCCATGATGCTTGGAAGAGCAAGTCAAACAATGAAAAAATGCATTAGCTCGTGCATATTTCAAGGCCTATTTGCGGTATTTATTCTACAATTTTTTGGGCCTTGATATAAAAAGGATGAGGTTGGATAGAAAGAGTTTACTTTGAAAGAAAGCTTTCGGAGTCTTCCCTTTGTATATATATTTATTTTTGCAGAAACTCCATGACTGGTTGGAGTTTCATTCAGTACCATGTAGGACTCCATTTTTGAATGCACAATTGAAAATCTGCCAATGCGAGATTGGGAAAGAATGTCCATTTTCATCATAAGCCTCTCTTTTAAGTTAATGTAGCTTTGAATTTTATGGAAACTTCTTCAATTATTATATTTGAAGGAATTTTTTCATGAATTTCTCTATTAGCAGATATCTGTATCTCCTGTATCACTATTGTCTCATTAGTCAGATTTTGTGCGACTCATATGGCATGCCGTGTCTGGTTAGGGTTGTTGTGGGGCGAGTTGAGCAGCAATTTGGCCATGCGAGCCGCTCCGGTCGAGTGCTCACTTTTGGCATTGTTTGATTGATAATTTTTTTTTTAATGAAAACATTTACTTTTAGTCACGTGATCATATTTTCTCTAAAAACAAGGAAAATATTTTATTTAGGGAGAGATAATTTTTATTTTTAGGTAATTCACTCATCTATCACCTCTCACACCTATACATCAATTAAAAAAAAATGGCGAGTATAATATTTTTTAGGTTGAAAATTAAATCAATGAAACAAATTTAATTAATAATTTTCATACAAATAAGTTCTAAACAATTGAATTACTTAGAATTTTTTTTCCATGCTCGTAATCAACACACCCTAAGAGATAATTACGTAAATCTCCTTTGAAGTTTATGATAATTGCAGGAACACTCCTCCCCTTTTAAAAATGGTAGAAACCTCTCTTGATATTAACTTACCAATTTGCCATTCTTTCTTATACTATATTTAGAATTATGCTTATTTTCTTATGTCTAATTCTTAATTAATATAGGCAGAAATACATTGTTTTGGTTCAAAAAAGCTTATTTCTTTTAGGTGTGGGCACCATTTCATTCGGTCCAATTCTGAAGGGAATCGAATCAAGCCGATCAGAGTACCAATAAGAATCTTAGAAATAGAACCATTGGCTCCATATCCACCGTAATCGAACAAATCGATTCTGATTCAGTTGGTCTGATTCTTTATATTGAAAAATTTATAAAAATAAAGTATGAAATTTACTTGTCAAATTAAAAATAAACAAAAACAGAGTATGAAATCACTTGTCATTCTTGTAATCTAATAATAAAAAAAAAATTGAAAAAGACATCAAATAAAAATCCACTTTAAAGCTCATGATCAACTTATAAAAGCGAAAAAATGATATATTATTAAATACAGCATAAACAGTAAAATCTCAATCAAAAATTAATTTTTAACAAAATCTATATAACAATAGCTTGATTATCTTAAGTAATTCTCAAGAATCGTGATTATTGATGGTCGACTACTATGAAAATAACAAGAAATTTGAATTCTTATGAAATATTGAACTAAAAAAATGTATTTTTCCTATTGTGTTACGTTAAAAACTATGTATTTGTAAAATATTTATAAAATTATTTGGACTTGAAATTCGATTACCCAATAAAGGAAAGAAGAATAAATGTATGGAAAATGAAATTTTAACGTGAGATAATTTTGAAGTTTAGTATTAAAAGATTTAATGCATCTTGATGCAAGTAAAATGAAAAATTGGGGAAAACTAAATTCACAGTTGGTTCTCAAGACAATACCAATAACTGAATCGAAACCAATCGATTCATGTATGGTTCCAAAATCGATCCATTCAGTAGAGGAACCAGAGCCGTACCGACCGGCTCTATTTGGTTCCGGTTTGGTTCCATCGATTTTATAAAAAAATGCACACCTCTAATTTTTTTTTATATCTATTTGTACAATTTCATCTTAGTTGTAAAAACATTATTTCTCATTTGAAAATTGAACAAACTAAAATTGATCTAAATATTTACTACAATAAAATATATGAAAAGGAACCCAAAAAAAATTTAAGGTTTATAAACCTTTAGATGCCATCTTTTATTTTTATTTTATTTTATTTTATTTTCTTTAATTGATATTATGATAATATTATTTAAAATTGTTACTATAATAAATTAAGTAATATAAAATATTTAATGAATTTTCAATTAGTTTTATTAAATTATTTTAAAACATCTAATTGTTAAGTATTTATGTTGACATTTTTTTTTTCATTTGTAAGGATAGCAACGAGGCAAAAACGAGGTCAAACCTGCCCTCCCGTCCCTATCCCATTTTAGAATTTTCGAGAGGTAGAGTTCAGACGAGAAATAAAATCTCTATTTACCGTGTCTAGATAATTATTTATTTGTTTTAAAAAATATCAATTAAATGTAAAAACATAAAAATAAAATAAGAAGATTCGACATGGACCATGTTTTCGTTCCCACCTAAATGGGGTGAGGCAACGCGGAGATGGAATTTTGCTACCACTAATAATTTTTTCACTTTATCTTGTCAAAACATAATAATATTTATAGTTGTATTTTTATTTTAAATCAGAAGTACGAGAAAGCATGTCTTAAGAAACAATATGGAAAGAAAAAGACAACTTTAGAAAAAAAAAAAAGAAAAAAAAAAAGGAAAGAATATAATTTTTTTTAAAAACGAAATAATAATTTTAAATTGGTATAAATGGGTAAAATGGAAATGTACATTTACGTTTTGCTGACAAGTGGAATGAAATTGTCATAAACTTTATGAAGATTTATTTTAATTGACGAATCAAATAATTTATTTATAAACATGACAAGAAATGAGAGAAAATATAATAATTATATCAAGTTGCACTTAAAGTTGTTTAGGGGTGGGGACCCATGATGGTAAGAAAAATCGATAAAGTTGGGCATTTTCGTAGGCATGCACGACCACTCAAAAGATAAGGAGTTTTGATGGTCAAAATCATCTTACCTCTTTAAATTTAACTCGAAATACAAAGAAAAATACGAGTTGCATGTACATTGTACCATAGCATTGAGGTTTTCTAATCATTTAACGTAACCGTCAAATTTGAAAGTCATTCTTACTATACATATTTCAAAACACTCGTACATATGCTGTGAACATTTTAATGCGATTGAGATCATAAATATCACGGAGCTCATCCTTGGAACTTGGAATTGAAATCTGGTATCCTTACGGGTACCTTCGACACTCCTTACCTAACACGTAAAGATTAGTGATGATTTCGAGGTCATCGCGTGCTATATCAACATTAATAATTACTTAATTTCTTTCTTCCTCTTTTTTTTTTTCATTTCATTTTCATTACCATACCATATCAACATTGGTGTCAACTTAATTATTTTCCTATTACAGACACACTCATGAATCATGGATGTGTAGAAGCATGATATTTTCTAGTCACACTTCAATTTTACATAAGGGTAATTAAACTAATCATTATTATCTGTTTTAAGAGTGCTTAATCTGTAACGGGTTGAACAAAACAATGGGTTGGATCTCACTTTGGGAAGGAAGAGAGAGAGAGAGAGAGAGAGAGAGAGAGAGAGAGAGAGAGAGAGAGAGAGAGCCTAATGGCCACAAAATGGCAATTTAATAAATGATAAAGTACCTTCTTTCTTGGAAGACTTTTCTAATGTTTGGCTTATGTTTTTCTTATTTTTATGTAACATTTTTTTGATGGTTTAATTATGCTTTTAAGTGCTTAATTTTTCTTACTTATCATGAAACAAAAGTAGAATTCCTTTCAAAATAAACAAAAAACTTAATTAAAATTAGTTGCTTATCCTGGAACAACAGTGGGATTCCTTTCAAAATAAACAATTTATTTTTAATTTTGACAATTTATTTTAAAAAGTATTTTACTTATAAGTAAATTTTTGAAGCTTAGCCAAACATGGACTTACATTAAAAGCATCCTTCAGACCACGAGTCTTTTGAACACATGATCTGGTTGCTTAGTACACCTAATTATTGTTCGATTTTATCACGAATTTATTACTATATTTCCTTTTTTTTAATTTTGTCCAATTTATCGCACCAAACATAATAAATTTTAAACTGTCTCGTTCAAAAATCTTTTTCCAATAAAATTCCATATTGATCAAAGTTTTGACTCCGTGGAATTTATACAATTCAACCCCAAATCCTACTCTTTTTTCGAAGACTCTTCAAGTTGAAACGTCACATGACAAAGCTTTGACTAGTAAACGAGTGAGAAAATAAATCTACCAAAGTTCCAAAAACCCATTTAATATGGGTTGGGATAATAGTAATATATATGTTATGTACGTATATATGTAAGTATTTTTAGGTTAGGTGCAAGGGGTGTTCTTTACTGATTTAAAAATAGTACTCTTATCGATCGAGTAATAAATCATGACCGTTAGATTTGGACCGACGAACTCAACTCTTTTAAGTACACGTGTAGCCCATCTTTTTATTTTGTTTCCATGCATGAAATGCTCCACTTATGACTCACAAACAAAAAAAAAGAGAGAGAAAGAGTAAGTGTGATTATTTACAAAAGGAGAGAGAAGGAGAAATATAGGGAAGAAAAAGTCATTTGCTTCTGTTTTATTTCTTGACTGTTCAAAAGTTCATTTTTTCCAAGTTGAAATCTTCAAAAACTTGAAACAGTTATCATTTATATTCCTGTTTCTCTGTGACTGAGTGAGAATACATGGGAAATAGGATTAAGAGAGTTTTTCTTTTGTTCTGAGTCTGATTCCATAAACTGTCACATCTGATCCTGTTTGCATCACTAGTGCATATGAAGCCATAAATTTTATGATCTTAGCCCAATCCCACATACATGATTTGAACTTTCTCAAGTTTGTTTTATACTCTAATTCTACTTTTCTGATCTGGGTTTTTTTTTTGTTCCTCTGTTTGTTGAACTATTTGGTTGGGGTTGGATCAATAACTGCTGCATTATTTTACAATTTGAGCAGACGATTTCTTGCTGTTCTTGCTTTTAGTATTGAGTCTTTGTTGGTGGATCAAGTAAATCAATGGAGGTGGATCGAGTATTGGGTTTTGTGTGCAAGTTGTGCGACAAGAGGTATCCATGTGGGAAGTCACTAGAGGGTCACATGAGGTCTCATATAATTGCTAATTCTACTGAATCTGAGGAAAAAGTTGAAGCTAACATGAAAAAGATGATGTTTGTTAACGGTGGTGGAAAGAATTTCATCAAAGAGTCAAACGTTGTTGAATTTGGAAATGGACAATCAAGTTATGTACTAAGAGGAAATCCCAGGAAAACATGGAGGGCTGTCGGTTCGACCTTTCCCTTGCCACCTGAGAAGGTCTGCAAAGAATGTGGTAAAGGGTTTCTATCAATGAAAGCATTGTGTGGTCACATGGCGTGTCATTCGGGGAGGGAGAGGGGTTTGAAGGACGATAATTCTTGGACGGTGGTGGATAGTTATTCGGATACTGAGGTTGAGGATTTTAGGCTGAGAACAAGATCAGCAAAGAGTAAGAGGTACAAGAATGTAGTTCTTAAGTCACCTCCTTTTTCTTTAGCTAATGGTTCTTCGTCTGTTTCTGAGGTCGACGAGCAAGAACAAGAGGACGTAGCCTTGTGTTTAATGATGTTGTCTAGGGACTCCGGGAATGTGAATTCAGTTGTCGAGTTTCCCGATAATAATTCAGTTGCTCTCGCGACTAAATCTTCGTCCATTGACATGAAAATTTGTGGAAAGGAATGCCTGGAATATGTTCACAATGTAGGCGAGACTCCTCAAATGAAAAAAATATCGTATAGGAAATCAAAAGCTATTGCTTTGGATGATGACATTGCTCAAATGGACAACTCAGATTCCGGTTATTTCTTAGATGAATGCAGTAAGGTTTACTCCGATATATCAGTCGATGGAAACAGTTCTTTTAATGATTCCAAGAAGCTGTGTATGAGCGTTGGAGCTAGACGTGAGGAGTCTGCTACAGAATTCAGGAAGAACTTGTATGGAGTCGAGCATTTTGAAACAGAGATAAGGAAGGAATTTACGAAGGAACGTGGATATGGGATGACTTGGAATTCTGCTAAGATTGAATCACGAAAGAGAGAGTATATTTCTGAGAGTAGAAGGATGGAAAATGGTTCTTCACAAGTACGCAATAAGGCTCAGACGAGAAGTAAATATGAATGCTTGAATTGTAAAAAGACCTTCAACTCGTATCAGGCTCTTGGAGGCCACAGACCCTGCCACAAAAAAAGCAATGTTCGTTCTGAATCACAGTACGAAACTAGTGAAAACAGCCTAGACAACAACACTCTTGATTCCAGATTTGCACGTAAGCATGGAGGGTTAGTTAGCAATAAGAAGCCAATTGCTAAAAATTCATCCAACAATTTGGAGAAAAAAGTTAAGCCTAAGAAAAACAAAGTGCACGTATGTCCATTCTGCCACAAGGTTTATAAGAACGGCCAGGCTTTAGGGGGTCACAAGAGATCTCATTTTATTGGTGGTCATTGGGAGAAAAACAATCAAGCTCAAGAAATCAAGCCCGATCTTCACAATTTACTTGATCTTAATCTTCCGGCTCCAGAGGATGACAACGACGATGTGCTGCCAATTCTTCCACAGCAGGTTCGGATAACCTGATGGATAAGTGTCCTCATTATGCACTGTTTGCTGATATCAAGGATAGTGCTGGAATTGCAATTAATTTTGTGTCATGTCGACTGTAAGAAGCCTTCAATATCGTTAATTTCATCTCATTTTTGCATGTTCTTAGAATAGGCCTCGATTATTCACTTTAAATTCATCCATCTTTTTCTTTCTAAACATTGACATTGGCACTTAATTTTTCATAGATTAGTAGCAATGACTATTGTACTTAAACATAGTTGCATAATTCAATTCCTTTTACTTATGCAATTCGAAGTTGCTGAAGCCAGTTGTGCCAAGTTTACTAACTTGAAGAAATAAGTCAATCTGAGGGAGAAAAAAAGGGTCACCATCTTTTTAGGTTCAGAAACTCAAGAATAACAGCATGGTAACATTGGATTTTGTATGTAGATTTGTGGAGTTTACTAGGTAGTCTGTTGCTACATCGCACTCGACTATGCCACTTTGTCCCTACTCAGACCGGAAAGCATTAATTTACTCTCCCCGTAAGCTTTGGAGTTATCACAAGTCTTGCTTCACCAGGAAATATAGTTATGGTGCTACATTTTACTCGGCCATGCCTCTTCTCCCTACTCGAAACTGAAAGGATTGATTGCCATTCCCTCGTCCCCCCAATCCGAAAGCTTTTGAGTTACTTTACCAGGTAGTATGTTGTTACATTTCACTATTATTATCTTCACAGCCAAGATCTACTTTTTACTTGTAGTTTGCTTTAGAACATTACCTCGCAATGTGGTCCGTTTGATCCTATCTTTCATTGCACTCCCATTTCCTTTTCCTAAACAGGCCTTCATGCCCGAGCCAATAAGTGGGAATAAAGATTCATATAGTCGACCCTAAGTTTGCTGTTAATACAGCTTAGTTTGTTGTTGTTAAGGACCAAGCAAAAGCGAGCCAGAAATGCTCCCCAACAGAGTTCCATTAGTGCATTTGCCCGTAAAACATGCTTATAAATTCTTTCCAAATTCACCTTACCTTCATAACTATATTGATTATTTTTGTATATCCAAAAGTTCCTTTGCTTTGACTTTCACAAAAGGAAACAAGAAAGTAAGTAAAGTTGAAGCACATATTATAACTATTTGGCACTCCATCTGTTTTCTTTTTGCATCATAATCTGACCCCTAGCTTTAGACTTCACTGTAGTCAACTCAGCCTGCACCTCACACAACACGTCGAAGAGAAGAAAACAAGAATTTGTATAACTAATCAAAGCTTGATATCATGAACAAGATGTGGGATATTCTATTTAACCCGATGGCCGCCGAGCTTGTGTTCGAGTTCTTGTAATAGACTAGATAGAGCATGGCGTTGTCAATTGGTCGAAGTGTCTAGTAGCTTCAACATGACATATTTTACCATTGAAGACAAGTTTGGCGCACAGTTGAACATAAGAAGTACTGTAAAGTCTACTTTATCGGGCCATGATGTTAAAGCAAGTAGAAGAATCTGAGTTATTATATGAAATGGAAGGCCAATGGGAATGATACTGTGAATGGCATTGACCTACATATCACAATATTGGGCTTAAAAAGAAAAGGCATTGATAGACATGACAAAAAGCCACTAAGGCAGTAGTATTTTGTTCAACAGCTTGTTTTATTTCTCAAGTGCTTTGTATTTTGATCAGCTTTGTCAAAAGGGGGGTATCTTATGGTTGGTTCTTATCACTTGAAAACTTTGCTGCACTAAATTTGTTGCCTCATCCTTCTTTCTCTAAAGCACTAATCTTTGAGCAATGACTAGAGCAAAATAATGAAAAAAATACACAAAGTCAACTCTAAGTTTACTTAGAACAATAAAGTATTGGATATTTTATCAACAAATGGACTAAATGATGTAAAAAAATACATCCAGTCGACTCCAAAATTATCGTAAAACATATTTTGGATTAAGCTATCAATATATTTTTGATAACTAATCAAAGCTTAAAAGTTGATAAAATACAAATCAAAATCAACAGTTAATTTTAATCACACAATTCTTGCGACTCACGAAAGAGGAATTAGTTTCTTTGAAAACTATGTGCTACAATTTGACTTAGATTAAGTTGAATCACATTCTTAATGGCAAGTCATTCTTAATTACCCACTACAATTTGACTTGGTGTAGTGGGTAATTACTCATATATGTCAAGTGCCTTGGCTTCCAATGGACTTTACACAATTGATTGATGGTGAAGAATGAACTAGATGCTGCTGATCTAAAAGAGGGGAAAATGCATAGATAAATGTAAATAAACTAAGTATATCTTTTTGTGACACTTTGTATGGGGTAATGAAGATTGTATGATGCTACTATATATTACAAATCGTAATCGGCATTGGTTGGTGAAATTATTACTTTGCCCTTCTTGAGAGATAACTCCGAAACTGACGAGAAGTTATCGATCTTTCATAAGTGTGGCACGTATGTTTCAATTTATCGTTTGTTGCATCCAAATCTCTAATCTTTTAGAAGAGTAATACCCATGTTCCCAATTATTAAAAAAACATTAAATGATTACGTGACACTTACGTGATATTGGGGATGGATTGAAGCAAGGGGATATATTTCATGAACGTTAAGGAATTTTACCATATTAGAATTTTTAAATTAATGTTGAAATTATTGTTTGAATCTTTTTGTACAATTTTTATACTTTTGGTTTGATATCACGTGAATGTCACGTGGCCATTTAACATTCAAATAAATACTTTTAATTAGTTGGGAATGTGGGTGACGCATTTTTAAAATATTGCAGATATGTATACAACAAATGATAGATTGGGAACATGATGCCTTACGGGATGGATTGAAGCAAGGGGATATATTTCATGAACGTTAAGGAATTTTACCATATTAGAATTTTTAAATTAATGTTGAAATTATTGTTTGAATCTTTTTGTACAATTTTTATACTTTTGGTTTGATATCACGTGAATGTCACGTGGCCATTTAACATTCAAATAAATACTTTTAATTAGTTGGGAATGTGGGTGACGCATTTTTAAAATATTGCAGATATGTATACAACAAATGATAGATTGGGAACATGATGCCTTAC